>LR990042.1:23049044-23054044 GCA_905147135.1 Blastobasis lacticolella
TTAATAAACTGAAAGGCGCAACGAAAGTGAAGGCGTGCGCTCGTCGCGCGCTCAGGGAGGATGGAGCGCCGGTCTAGGTCGGCCTCTCGCACTCCCGAGGCGTCTCGTTTCCAATCTGTGAATGCAGGCGCGCTCTGAGCACAGATGCTGGGACCCGAAAGATGGTGAACTATGCCTGGTCAGGTCGAAGTCAGGGGAAACCCTGATGGAGGACCGTAGCGATTCTGACGTGCAAATCGATCGTCGGAACTGGGTATAGGGGCGAAAGACTAATCGAACCATCTAGTAGCTGGTTCCGTCCGAAGTTTCCCTCAGGATAGCTGGCGTCGATCTGGACAGTCTCATCCGGTAAAGCGAATGATTAGAGGCATTGGGGCCGAAACGACTTCAACCTATTCTCAAACTTTAAATGGGTGAGAACTCCGGCTTACTCGAACGATGAAGCCGGAGATCTGATGACGGTGCCAAGTGGGCCAATTTTGGTAAGCAGAACTGGCGCTGTGGGATGAACCAAACGTAGTGTTAAGGCGCCTAAAAAACGCTCATGGGACACCATGAAAGGCGTTGGTCGCTCATGACAGCAGGACGGTGGCCATGGAAGTCGGAATCCGCTAAGGAGTGTGCAACGACTCACCTGCCGAAGCAACCAGCCCTGAAAATGGATGGCGCTGAAGCGTTTTGCCTATACACTACCGTTACGGGCATGTGCGACGTTCATTATTGAATGTCATTAAGCCGTAACGAGTAGGACGTGCGCGGCGGAGAGCGCAGAAGGGTCTGGGCGTGAGCCCGCCTGGAGCCTCCGTCGGTGCAGATCTTGGTGGTAGTAGCAAATACTCCAGCGAGGCCCTGAAAGACTGACGTGGAGAAGGGTTTCGCGTGAACAGTAGTTGCTCGCGAGTCAGTCGATCCTAAGCTCAAGGAGAGATCTTATGTCGATGTGGCGTGTTTATTCATAATAATATGATGATAAATAACGCCCTTTGAGCGAAAGGGAATCCGGTTCCTATTCCGGAACCCGGCAGCGGAACCGTTTCAATAATCGTTCCCTCGTTTCAAAGCGAGTGTTCGACGGGGTAACCCAAAGTGGCCTGAAGACGCCGCCGAGAGGTCCGGGAAGAGTTTTCTTTTCTGCCTGAGCGTTCGAGTTCCATGGAATCCTATAGAAGGGAGATATGGTTCGGAACGCGAAGAGCACCGCATTTGCGGCGGTGTCCGGATACTCTCTGCGGACCTTGAAAATTCAGGTGAGGGATGTACGTGGAGTTGTCGCGCCGGTTCGTACCCATATCCGCAGCAGGTCTCCAAGGTGAAGAGCCTCTAGTCGATAGAATAATGTAGGTAAGGGAAGTCGGCAAATTGGATCCGTAACTTCGGAATAAGGATTGGCTCTGAGGACCGGGGCGTGTCGGGTTTGGACGGGAAGCGGATGCGGCCGGTGCCGGGCCTGGTCGATCCTCTCGCGTCTCTCGGGACGTGGGGGCGGAATCCGGACCCGCGTTCCGGCCTTCCGCGGATCTTCCTAGCCGTAAGGCCGTGTCGGTTTAGTCTCGTGCTAGATCGGCGCGGTTCTGTACGACCGCCGTTCAACGGTCAGCTCAGAACTGGCACGGACAAGGGGAATCCGACTGTCTAATTAAAACAAAGCATTGCGATGGCCCTCGCGGGTGTTGACGCAATGTGATTTCTGCCCAGTGCTCTGAATGTCAACGTGAAGAAATTCAAGCAAGCGCGGGTAAACGGCGGGAGTAACTATGACTCTCTTAAGGTAGCCAAATGCCTCGTCATCTAATTAGTGACGCGCATGAATGGATTAACGAGATTCCCACTGTCTCTATCTACTGCTACTCGTCGGCCAGACATCGTTGAGGTCGGACGTGTGTTGTGCGCTCCTGCGATTTTTATAATTCTGCCTAATTGCGGAGAACGCGAAGTGACAGTGCGAATCTCGGTCCCTCCCGTACTATCTCGGGGTATCGTGTATTTACGGCCGCGGCCATTTTGCAGTTTGTGGAGTGCGGCAACAGTGCCACTGAATTTTGGAGGATTATAGGGTGAAGTTGGTGCAGGTGCGGTATCGGGCCCTCTCGTTCTGCCGTGGGAGAATCGTCGCCTCGGCGGCGGCCATTTTGCGGTTGGAGCGAGAGCGCGTCTGTCCGTGCCCCGCTAGCCCCTCCGCCCCAGGGCGAGGCGTCGAGGAGGCTAGCCGATTGGGGCAGTGCTGCTGTCAACGTGACGGGTGACAGGACACTGTTGTCGCGTTGACACTGACAGGTGACAGCTGTCATCTGTCAGGTAAGTGACATTTGACGTTTGACGTTTGTGTAGAGTGCCAGTGTGTAGTGGACAGAGACCACCTAACCTGTGCGGACCTTTCGTGGTAGAACGATTTAGTTAGGTATTTTTAATTGGTAGTGTAATTAGTTTAGCTAGGTTAGTTAGGTGTACTTAAGATAGGACTAGTTTGTACTGTATAGGGTTACTGGTGTGTGTGTGCGTGTGTCGTGTGCTGTGGTGGTTGGTGGTAGGGTAATCGGCCGATTGCCTTACCATTGGCCAATACACGAACACCATAGTTGGGCTGTAAGAACAACTGAACAGTGCAAAGTGTTTGACTTATTACACGAACACCTTACCTGGATTTGTGTTTAGTAGTTGAGTGTACTCTTCATGGAGCCGGCGCCTAACGCCGAGCTCTTCGAGGCGGAACTTAAAAAGCGGCAAGACGAGCTTGCTGCTCTTGTGGAGATAGCCGAGGAGGAGGGCTTCCAGCCGCGGAAGTCAATGTTGAGGACTCCGCCAAGGGGATTTAGTACCCCGAGCGCTGAAGAGGCGGCAGGCACGGTGGGCACTGTGACGACGGCAGCAACTGCGGCGGAGCCGATGGAGCCGATGGACACGGGGTTAGGCGCGATTGTCGGGACTCCACAGGTGGCACCGGATAATGGAAGCCAGTCTGGCAAGCGAGGTTTGACGTCTCCTGAGGAAATTCAGGAGGCGGTCAGGCGGCGCGTTGCCGGCAAGCGCGGTACGCGGGCGAGTGAGGCCGTGCCCCCCGTTGGCGGGTTGCTAACGAGGGAGCCCACGGCGGCGATGCCCGCGACGCCCGCTGGAACAGCTCAGGGGACAACGACGGCGGGCCTGATGGGTGCCACCAAGGAGGTGTTATGCGGCATCATTTCACAGGCTGGGGAGGATTTAATGAGCGCAGTCACGGCAACTCAGTCGAAGCTCAACAAGTCAGAAATCGCAACCGTGGGAGTATGCGTACAGAAACTGACTGCGGCATCGAGCTTCATGTTGCTGCGTATAGCGGACCTCGAGGGGAAGTTGGCAGCGGCGGCGGCGGCGGCGGCAGCAAGCTCGACGACGACAAGGGGCGGTGCAGCGTCGGTGGTGTCAGGCACCCCGGTGTCCTACGCTGGCGCGCTGCGCCTGGGCGCAAGGGTGGCGGCTATGCCTATCCCGGCGCCTACCGGTCCGGCGGTGGCGGTTTTCCCGGCGGAGGGCGGCATAATTAAAACTTCAGAGGAAGTAAAGGAGGCGCTAAAGAAATGCGTTGACCCGGTGGCGCTGGGATGCCAAGTGCAGAGGGTGCGCCGCATAGGAAACGCGGGAGTGGTGGTGGAGGCTACCAGTAGGGAAGGCATGGATCGCCTAAAGGCGGCCTTGCCTCCCACACTGGTCGCAAGGGACCCGACTCAGCGGCAGCCACTTGTGGCCATTCGCAATATAGAGGGCAACCCGAAATTTGAGGTCCTTATTGAGGACCTGTACGAGCAGAACCTCAAGGAGGTGATAACAAGGGAGGAATTAACGAAAGAGGCAAAATTCGCATTTAAAAAGTCGAGGGTGGGGTCTTCGAGAACGACAGTGGTCATCGAATGCAGTCCCCGGCTAAGGAACATAATGGTGGAAAAAGGGCGCGCCTACCTTGGATGGGACGCCGTCAGGGTCGAGGACTTCGCGGAGGTGTCATGTTGCCGGAGGTGCCAGATATACGGCCACATTGCCAAATTTTGTAAGGCAAAGACGGCCATCTGCGGGACGTGTGGTGACGAAGGCCACGAGATGAGGGAGTGTAGGAAAGAACCAGCGGGGTGCGCAACATGCCGCCAATTCAGGAGGCCGCACTCGGGGCATAGGACGGCGGCCATGGAATGCCCCGCACGAATTCAGGCGCGTGAGGCATTCATAGCAAGAACCAATTATGGCCCATAGGTCTTGGGGGGGAATAAGGGTCGGCCAGCTCAACTTGGCAGGGGCGGAGACGGCGACCAAGGAGTTGCCTGCAATAGCGGGAGAGCTGGGGCTGGACGTGGTGCTCGTGCAGGAGCAGTACGGGGGACATGGATTGCCGAACCTTCTACAACATCCCGGTAAATCAAAGGCCGGACTCTACATACGCAACTCAGAGATTACAATCACGGTACTCGGCAATCTATGCACCACACATTGCTTCGTGGCGCAGGTCGTGGTAAGCGGGGGGCTTAAACTGCACGTAGTCTCCGCGTACTTCCAATACTCGGACAGGATCGAGGCCCATCTGGCGCACCTCGATAAGGTAGCGGACCAGTTAAAGGGAGAGCCGATCCTGTTCGGTATCGACTCAAACACCCACTCCCCAATGTGGCACAGCCTGCCAAGGCAGTACACTGGCAGAGGAGCGGACGCGGACGCGAGGAGGGACGCAATGGAGGCGTTCATCACGGCAAGGGGGCTCCAAATCTGGAATGAGTCAGACCAACCGCCTACCTTCAAAACTATTAATGGCACCTCGAATATCGACGTCACTCTCTCCTCAAGAGGGGTGGGAGTCAGGCAGTGGAGAGTCCTCGAGGGGATTAGTACGAGTGACCACCAACTCATCGTATTTAATGTGGAGGGGAGTGGGTGCCCGGCCCCGCGAAGCCGCCACGTAGAGCCAGGCGAAGAGCCGAAGCGATTCAGGGACCGGGGAGTGGACTGGGGTCGTTTCCAGGGCACGCTACAAGCGCGTG
>LR990042.1:23059044-23081544 GCA_905147135.1 Blastobasis lacticolella
GCTATCCCCCGTAGAATAAATTAATGTTACGTCCAAAAACAGAGTTACGTTACGTCAAATTGGGGGTTTTATTTTTATGTATCGTATAATTTCGTCCAGAAACATCCCAACCTAACCAAACCCAACCTGACCAAAATTTATTACTCGTTTGGTAGCATATTTTGGTAACGAAATAAAAATAATTATTAAAATACCTAACCTAACAAAACATAACCTAAAATAAACATTAGATGAATAATTGGCATTAAGCTTGTAAATTTTTAATTTTTAACAAAACAATTAACAAAAAAATATCTATCCTAACTTAAAAAAATATCTAACCTAACCTAACCCAACCTAACCTAACCTAACTTAACCTAACCTAACTTAACCTAACTTAACCTAACTTAACCTAACATAACCTAACTTAACCTAACCTAACCTAATATATCCTAACCTAACCTAACCTAATTTAACCTAACGTAACCTAATGCCGGACTCGGGGGAGAGAGGGTATGCAGGGTAAGTAATGTCACCCAGGTGCGCAGGTACACAGGTACACAGGTACACAGGTACATGTACTGGTACAGGTACGGATACCGGTACAGGTACAAAGGTACAGGTACAGGTACAGGTACAGGTACAGGTACAGGTACAGGTACAGATACATTTACACAGGTTCAGGTACAGGTACAGATACTGGTACAGATACCGGTACAGGTACAGGTACATTTACACAGGTACAGGTACAGGTACAGGTACAGGTACACGGGTACAGGTACACAGGTACAGGTACACAGGTACAGGTACACAGGTACAGGTACAGGTACACAGGTACAGGTACAGGTACACAGGTACAGGTACAGGTACAGGTACAGGTACAGAAACAGGTACAGGTACAGGTACAGGTACAGGTACACAGGTATAGTGTATAAAGTGCACAGTGTACAAGGTGCACAGTGTACAAAGTGCACAGTGTACAAAGTGCACAGTGTAAAAAGTACACATTGTAAAAAATACACAGTCTTAATAATACAGAGTGTAAAATATGCAGTGTAAAAAGTACACAGTGTACAAGTGAACAAAGTACACAGTGCAAAAAATACACAGTGTAAAAAGTTCACAGTGCAAAAATTACACAGTGTACAAAGTACACAGTGTTAAAAGTACAACACTGTAAAAAGTACACAGTGTACAAAATACACAGTGTAAAAAGTACACAGTGTAAAAAGTACACAGTGTACAAAATACGCAGTGTACAAGTGTACAAAGTACACAGTGCAAAAATTACACAGTGTAAAAATTACACAGTGTAAAAAGTACACAGTGTACAAAATACACAGTGTACATGTGTACAAAGTACACAGTGTAAAGAATACACATTGTACAAAGTACAAAGTGTGAAAAATACACAGTGTAAAAAGTGCACAGTCTTAAAAGTACACAGTGTAAAATGTGCACAGTGTACAAAGTGCACAGTGTAAAAAATACACAATGTACAAGTGTACAAAGTACACAGAGCAAAAAATACACAGTGTAAAAAGTACATAGTGTAAAAAATACACAGTGTACAAGTGCACAAAGTACAAAGTGTAAAAAGTACAAAGTGTACAAGTGCACAAAGTACAAAGTACACATTGTAAAAAGTGCACAGTGTAAAAAGTACACAGTGTAAAATGTACACAGTGTAAAAAGTACACAGTGTACAAAATACACAGTGTACATGTGCACAAAGTACAAAATGTTAAAAATACACAATGTCAAAAGTACAAAGTGTACAAAGTACAAACTGTACAAGTGTACAAAGAACAAAGTGTGAAAAATACACAATGTCAAAAGTACAAAGTGTAAATAATACACAGTGTACAAAATACACAATGTAAAATGTACAAAGTGTACAAAGTTCACAGTATAGAAAATACACATTGTACATAATACACAGTGTAAAGAAAACAATGTGTACACAGTACACAGTGTAAATAATACAAAGTGTACAAGTGTAAAAAATACATAGTGTACATGTGTAAAAAGTACACAGTGTACAAAAAACACAGTGTCAAAAGTACAAAGTGTACAAAGTACAAAGTGTACAAAGTGTAAAAAGTACAAAGTGCACAAAGTACAAAGTGTGAAAAATACACAGTGTCAAAAGTACACAGTGTAAAAAATACACAGTGTACAAAATACACAGTGTACAAGTGTACAAAGTACACAGTGCAAAAATTACACAGTGTACAAAATACACAGTGTAAAAAGTGCACAGTTTAAAAAATACACAGTGTACAAGTGAACAAGTGCACAAAGTACAAAGTGTGAAAAATACACAGTGTACAAAGAACAAAGTGTAAAAAGTGTACAAGTGCACAAAGAACGAAGCGTTAAAAGTGCACAGTGTAAAAAATACACAATGTAAAATGTACACAGTGCACAAAAAGCACAGTGTAAAATGTACACAGTGTACAAAATGTACAGTCTAAAAAGTACACAGTGTAAAAAATACACAGCGTACAAGTGTAAAAAGTTCACAGTGTAAAAACTACACAGTGTACAAAATACACAGTGTAAAACATACAAAGTGTACAAAGTACAAAGTGTACAAAATACAAAGTGTAAAACATACAAAGTGTACAAGTGTACAAAGTATAAAGTGTAAAAAGTACAAAGTGTACAAGTGTACAAAGTGTTAAAAGTACAAAGTCAAAGCGTCAAAAGTGCACAGTGTAAAAAGTACACAGTGTACAAGTGTAAAAAGTACAAAAAGCAAAAGTACAAAGTGTACAAGTGTACAAGTGTACAGAGTACACGGTGTAAAAAGTACACAGTGTACAAGTGTAAAAAGTGCACAGTGTAAAAAATACACAGTGTACAAAATACACAGTGTAAAAAATACACAGTGTTCCAGTGTAAAACGTACACAGTGTACAAAGTACACAGTGCAAAAAATACACAGTGTAAAAAAGACACAGTGTTAAAAATACACAGTGTACAAGTGTAAAAAGTGCACTGTGTAAAAAATACACAGTGTACAAAATACACAGTGTAAAACATACAAAGTGTACAAAGCGTACAAAATACAAAGTGTTAAAAGTACAAAGTGTACAAGTGTACAAAGTATAAAGTGTAAAAAGTACAAAGTGTACAAGTGTACAAAGTGTACAAGTGTACAAGTGTACAGAGTGTACAAGTGTCAAAAGTACACAGTGTAAAAAATACACAGTGTAAAAAGTGCACAGTGCACAAGTGTAAAAAGTACACAGTGTAAAAAGAACAAAGAGCAAAAACACAAAGTGTACAAGTGTACAAGTGTACAAAGTACACAGTGTAAAAAATACACAGTGTACAAGTGTAAAAAGTGCACAGTGTAAAAAATACACAGTGTACAAAATACACAGTTTTAAAAATACAAAGTGTACAAAGTACAAAGTGTACACAATACAAAGTACAAAGTGTAAAAAGTACAAAGTGTACAAGTGTACAAAGTGTAAAAATTACAAAGTTTACAAAGTACAAAGTGTACAAGTGTACAAAGTACACAGTGTAAAAATACACATTGTAAAAAGTACACAGTGTACAAAGTGCACAGTGTAAAAAATACACAGTGTACAGGTGTAAAAAGTACAAGTGAACAAAGTGCAAAGTGTGAAAAATACACAATGTCAAAAGTACAAAGTGTACAAAGTACAAACTGTACAAGTGTACAAAGTACACAGTGTAAAAAATACACAGTGTCAAAAGTACAAAGTGCACAAAGTACAAAGTGTACAAGTGTAAAAAGTACAAAGTGTGAAAAATACACAATATCAAAAGTACAAAGTGTAAATAATACACAGTGTAATAAATACACCGTGTAAAAAATACACAGTGAAAAAATATACACAGTGTTAAAAATACACAGTGTACAAAATATACAGTGTACAAAATACACAGTGTAAAATGTACAAAGTAAACAAAGTTCACAGTATAAAAAATACACAGTGTACAAAATACACAGTGTAAAAAATACACAGTGTTCCAGTGTAAAACGTACACAGTGTACAAAGTACACAGTGCAAAAAATACACAGTGTAAAAAAGACACAGTGTTAAAAATACACAGTGTACAAGTGTAAAAAGTGCACTGTGTAAAAAATACACAGTGTACAAAATACACAGTGTAAAACATACAAAGTGTACAAAGCGTACAAAATACAAAGTGTAAAAAGTACAAAGTGTACAAGTGTACAAAGTATAAAGTGTAAAAAGTACAAAGTGTACAAGTGTACAAAGTGTACAAGTGTACAAGTGTACAGAGTGTACAAGTGTACAGAGTGTACAAGTGTCAAAAGTACACAGTGTAAAAAGTGCACAGTGTAAAAAGTACACAGTGCACAAGTGTAAAAAGTACACAGTGTAAAAAGAACAAAGAGCAAAAACACAAAGTGTACAAGTGTACAAGTGTACAAAGTACACAGTGTAAAAAATACACAGTGTACAAGTGTAAAAAGTGCACAGTGTAAAAAATACAAAGTGTACAAAATACACAGTTTTAAAAATACAAAGTGTACAAAGTACAAAGTGTACACAATACAAAGTACAAAGTGTAAAAAGTACAAAGTGTACAAGTGTACAAAGTGTGAAAAGCACAAAGTGTACAAGTGTACAAAGTACAAAGTGTGAAAAATACAGTGTCAAAAGTACACAGGTACAGGTACACAGGGACACAGGGACACAGGTACACAGGAACACAGGTACACAGGTACACAGGTACACAGGTACACAGGTACACAGGTACACAGGTACACAGGTACACAAGTACACAAGTACACAGGTACACAGGTACACAGGTACACAGGTACACAGGTACACAGGTACACAGGTACACAGGTATACAGGTACACAGGTACACAGGTACACAGGTACACAGGTACACGGGTACACAGGTACACAGGTACACGGGTACACAGGTACACAGGTACACGGGTACACAGGTACGCAGGTACACAGGTACGCAGGTACGCAGGTACGCAGGTACGCAGGTACACAGGTACAGTGTATAAGGTGCACAGTGTAAAATATACACAGTGTACAAAGTGCATAGTGTAAAAGTACAAAGTGTGCAATGTACACAGTACAAAAAATTGTAACGAAGCGTTACAAATCCCGGACCGCCGCCGAGTCATCGAGCAGCGGTCACCCGTCCGGTAGGCGAGCGAGACGCCGGGGACTAGCGCCGCGCCGCGCGTGACGCGCGCACCCGCACGGCCCCCCGCGCCGCCGCGCTACACCGCCCCTCCCACACCCAGCAGCAAGGCCGCGTCACCGGCGCACGATCCTGCATCGTGCTAACGAGACGGACCGGTGAAACAACGGCAGCCCCCGGGACGACCGACTCTGCATCGCGCTAACGACCCGCGCCCGATGTTCACTCAAGAGGCTCGAGACCAGGATGTGAAATGAGTTCTAACGGTACCGGCCTTAGGTTCGCATCCGGTTTTTGAGTAATTAGTTTCCGTCGGCTTGGGGTTGCCGAGACGACGAGGTACTGGAGATCCCGGAGGAAGGGGTCTATCCAGGTATCCCAACTGTCGGCTTAGGGGTCGCCGAGTAGACAGTTGGGCTTAGGGGGGATTAGGTGGGGATAGGGAACAACTGGGGAGTTAGGAACTGGTGATCCCGGAGGAAGGGGTCCAACCAGGCATCCGGACTGTCGGCTTGGGGTCGCCGAGTAGACAGCCTGGCTAAGAGGGGGGAACCAAATCAGGTTAGGACTTAGGCTCAACCCATGTAGGTAAAACTAGACCGGGATGATTAGGGATAGGACTTAGCCCGCGCTAGTCCTCAATCCGCGCCCGTTAAACCTCCGTGTAGAAAACGCGTCCGGGGTAGGTTATCGTATTAGCCGCGACTTAGGGGAACGGTTCGTTCCGTCGTGATCGCCCCGTAGTGAATAAACGTCGGTGGGTCGGGAACCGTCTAGGTCCGTTAGGGAGAGTGATGTAACGAGGAACCCGAGTAACACCCGCGGTAGAATCGCTGAGCTAGGTCATAGGAATTAAGCGTTGACACGTAGGTATCGCCCACTAGACTAAGTTATTCAAGTTAAGTGTCATGTATAACATAGGTTAATATGTTGTGTTAATAAACGTAAGTTGTAAATCATTACTATCGGTGGTTTCACTAAGTTAGATCCCTCATTCCCAGAGATAGGAACCCGTCTGGGGTTTAAACAGACCCGTGGCGACAGTGGCCAGCTCCCTCTGAGTCGCCACCCCGTCACAAAATACACAGTGTAAAAAGCATAGTGTACAATTTACACAGTGTAAAAAGTACAAAGTGTACAAAGTACACAGTGTACACAGAACAAAGTGTAAAAAGCACAAAGTGTACAAGTGTAAAAAGTACAAAGTGTAAAAAGTGTTCAAGTGTACAAAGTACGAAGTATAAAAAGTGCACAAAGTACACAGTGTACAAAATACACAGTGTACAAAGTACACAGTGCAAAAAATACACAGTGTAAAAAGTACACAGTGTAAAAATACACAGTGTACAAGTGTAAAAAGTGCACAGTGTAAAAAATACACAGTGTAAAACATACAAAGTGTACAAAGTACAAAGTGTACAAAATACAAAGTGTAAAAAGTACAAAGTGTACAAGTGTACAAAGTATAAAGTGTCAAAAGTACAAAGTGTACAAGTGTACAAAGTGTGAAAAGTACAAAGTCAAAGTGTACAAGTGTAAAAAGTGCACAGTGTACAAAGTACACAGTGAACAAGTGTAAAAAGTACACAGTGTAAAAAGTACAAAAAGCAAAAGTACAAAGTGTACAAGTGTACAAGTGTACAGAGTACACAGTGTAAAAAGTACACAGTGTACAAGTGTAAAAAGTGCACAGTGTAAAAAATACACAGTGTACAAAATACACAGTGTAAAAAATACAAAGTGTACAAAGTACAAAGTGTACAAAGTACAAAGTGAACAAGTGTACAAAGTGTGAAAAATACACAGTGTACAAGTGAACAAGTGTACAAAGTACACAGTGTAAAAAATACATAGTGTACAAGTGTACAAAGTACAAAGTGTGAAAAATACACAGTGTACAAAGAGCAAAGTGTAAAAAGTGTACAAGTGTACAAAGAACGAAGTGTAAAAAGTGCACAGTGTAAAAAATACAAAATGTAAAATGTACACAGTGTACAAAAAGCACAGTGTAAAATGTACACAGTGTACAAAGTGTACAGTCTAAAAAGTACACAGTGTAAAAAATACACTGTGTACAAGTGCACAAAGTACAAAGTGTACGAGTGTACAAAGTGTAAAAAGTACAAAGTGTACAAGTGTACAATGTACACAGTGTACAAAAAGCACAGTGTAAAAATACACAGTGTTCAGGTGTAAAAAGTACACACTGTAAATTGTACACAGTGCACAAAGTACGAGGTGTAAAAAGTACAAAGTGTACAAGTGTACAAAGTACAAAGTGTGAAAAATACACAGTTTCAAAAGTACAAAGTGTACAAAGTGTAAAAAGTACAAAGTGTACAAAGTACAAAGTGTGAAAAATACACAGTGTCAAAAGTACAAAGTGTACAAAGTACAAAGTGTACAAAGTACAAAGTGTACAAGTGTACAAGTGTACAAAGTACAAAGTGTACAAAGTTCACAGTATAAAAAATACACATTGTACATAATACACAGTGTAAAAGCAAAGTGTACAAAGTACACAGTGTAAAGAAAACAAAGTGTACAAAGTACACAGTGTAAATAATACAAAATGCACAAGTGTAAAAAATACATAGTGCACATGTGTAAAAAGTACACAGTGTACAAAGTACACAGTGTCAAAAGTACAAAGTACAAAGTGTAAAAAGTACAAAGTGTACAAGTGCACAAAGTACAAAGTGTGAAAAATACGCAGTGTCAAAAGTACACAGTGTAAAAAGTGCACAGTGTAAAAAATACACAATGTACAAGTGTACAAAGTACACAGAGCCAAAAATACACAGTGTAAAAAGTACATAGTGTAAAAAATACACAGTGTACAAGTGCACAAAGTACAAAGTGTAAAAAGTACAAAGTGTACAAGTGCACAAAGTACAAAGTACACACTGTAAAAAGTGCACAGTGTAAAAAGTACACAGTGTAAAATGTACACAGTGTAAAAAGTGCACAGTCTTAAAAGTACACAGTGTAAAATGTGCACAGTGTACAAAGTGCACAGTGTAAAAAATACACAATGTACAAGTGTACAAAGTACACAGAGCAAAAAATACACAGTGTAAAAAGTACATAGTGTAAAAAATACACAGTGTACAAGTGCACAAAGTACAAAGTGTAAAAAGTACAAAGTGTACAAGTGCACAAAGTACAAAGTACACACTGTAAAAAGTGCACAGTGTAAAAAGTACACAGTGTAAAATGTACACAGTGTAAAAAATACACAGTGTACAAGTGCACAAAGTACAAAGTGTACGAGTGTACAAAGTGTAAAAAGTACAAAGTGTACATGTGTACAAGGTACGCAGTGTACAAAAAGCACAGTGTAAAAAATACACAGTGTACAGGTGTAAAAAGTACACATTGTAAAAAGTACACACTGTAAATTGTACACAGTGCACAAAGTACAAAGTGTAAAAAGTACAAAGTGTACAAGTGTACAAAGTACAAAGTGTGAAAAATACACAGTGTCAAAAGTACAAAGTGTACAAGTGTACAAGTGTACAAAGTACAAAGTGTACAAGTGTACAATGTCAAAAGTACAAAGTGTAAATAATACACAGTGTAATAAATACACCGTGTAAAAAATACACAGCATACAAGTGCACAAAGTACAAAGTGTACAAGTGTACAAAGTACAAAGTGTGAAAAATACACAGTGCCAAAAGT
Organism: Blastobasis lacticolella; assembly: GCA_905147135.1. Taxonomy (NCBI): domain Eukaryota; kingdom Metazoa; phylum Arthropoda; class Insecta; order Lepidoptera; family Blastobasidae; genus Blastobasis; species Blastobasis lacticolella. Next base: position 23,067,886 of record LR990042.1, read on the forward strand.
ACAAAGTGTACAAAGAACAAAGTGTAAAAAGTACAAAGTGTACAAGTGTACAAAGTACAAAGTGTAAAAAGTACACAGTGTACAAAATACACAGTGTCAAAAGTACAAAGTGTACAAAGTACAAAGTGTAAAAAGTACAAAGTGTACAAGTGTACAAAGTGTAAAACGTACAAAGTTTACAAAGTACAAAGTCTAAAAAGTACAAAGTGTACAAGTGTACAAAGTACAAAGTGTAAAAAGTACAAAGTATACAAGTGCACAAAGTACAAAGTGTGAAAAATACACAGTGTCAAAAGTACACAGTGTAAAAAGTGCACAGTGTTAAAAGTACACAGTGTAAAATGTACACAGTGTACAAAGTGCACAGTGTAAAAAATACACAATGTACAAGTGTACAGAGTACACAGAGCAAAAAATACACAGTGTAAAAAGTACACAGTGTAAAAAATACACAGTGTACAAGTGCACAAAGTACAAAGTGTACGAGTGTACAAAGTGTAAAAAGTACAAAGTGTACAAGTGTACAAAGTACAAAGTGTGAAAAATACACAGTGTCAAAAGTACAAAGTGTAAAAAGTACAGTGTGCAAAGTACAAAGTGTGAAAAATACACAATGTCAAAAGTACAAAGTGTACAAAGTACAAAGTGTACAAAGTACAAAGTGTACAAAGTACAAAGTGTACAAGTGTACAAAGTAGAAAGTGTTAAAAATACACAATGTCAAAAGTACAAAGTGTACAAAGTACAAACTGTACAAGTGTACAAAGTGCACAGTGTATAAAATACACAGTGTCAAGAGTACAAACTGTACAAGTGTACACAGTGTAAAAAGTGCACAGTGTAAAAAGTACACAGTGTAAAATGTACACAGTGTACAAAGTGCACAGTGTAAAAAATACACAATGTACAAGTGTACAGAGTACACAGAGCAAAAAATACACAGTGTAAAAAGTACACAGTGTAAAAAATACACAGTGTACAAAATACACAGTGTACAAGTGTACAAAGTACACAGTGCAAAAATTACACAGTGTAAAAATTACACAGTGTAAAAAGTACACAGTGTACAAAATACACAGTGTACATGTGCACAAAGTACAAAATGTTAAAAATACACAATGTCAAAAGTACAAAGTGTACAAAGTACAAACTGTACAAGTGTACAAAGAACAAAGTGTGAAAAATACACAATGTCAAAAGTACAAAGTGTAAATAATACACAGTGTACAAAATACACAATGTAAAATGTACAAAGTGTACAAAGTTCACAGTATAGAAAATACACATTGTACATAATACACAGTGTAAAGAAAACAATGTGTACACAGTACACAGTGTAAATAATACAAAGTGTACAAGTGTAAAAAATACATAGTGTACATGTGTAAAAAGTACACAGTGTACAAAAAACACAGTGTCAAAAGTACAAAGTGTACAAAGTACAAAGTGTACAAAGTGTAAAAAGTACAAAGTGCACAAAGTACAAAGTGTGAAAAATACACAGTGTCAAAAGTACACAGTGTAAAAAATACACAGTGTACAAAATACACAGTGTACAAGTGTACAAAGTACACAGTGCAAAAATTACACAGTGTACAAAATACACAGTGTAAAAAGTGCACAGTTTAAAAAATACACAGTGTACAAGTGAACAAGTGCACAAAGTACAAAGTGTGAAAAATACACAGTGTACAAAGAACAAAGTGTAAAAAGTGTACAAGTGCACAAAGAACGAAGCGTTAAAAGTGCACAGTGTAAAAAATACACAATGTAAAATGTACACAGTGCACAAAAAGCACAGTGTAAAATGTACACAGTGTACAAAATGTACAGTCTAAAAAGTACACAGTGTAAAAAATACACAGTGTACAAGTGTAAAAAGTGCACAGTGTAAAAACTACACAGTGTACAAAATACACAGTGTAAAACATACAAAGTGTACAAAGTACAAAGTGTACAAAATACAAAGTGTAAAACATACAAAGTGTACAAGTGTACAAAGTATAAAGTGTAAAAAGTACAAAGTGTACAAGTGTACAAAGTGTTAAAAGTACAAAGTCAAAGCGTCAAAAGTGCACAGTGTAAAAAGTACACAGTGTACAAGTGTAAAAAGTACAAAAAGCAAAAGTACAAAGTGTACAAGTGTACAAGTGTACAGAGTACACGGTGTAAAAAGTACACAGTGTGCAAGTGTAAAAAGTGCACAGTGTAAAAAATACACAGTGTACAAAATACACAGTGTAAAAAATACACAGTGTTCCAGTGTAAAACGTACACAGTGTACAAAGTACACAGTGCAAAAAATACACAGTGTAAAAAAGACACAGTGTTAAAAATACACAGTGTACAAGTGTAAAAAGTGCACTGTGTAAAAAATACACAGTGTACAAAATACACAGTGTAAAACATACAAAGTGTACAAAGCGTACAAAATACAAAGTGTTAAAAGTACAAAGTGTACAAGTGTACAAAGTATAAAGTGTAAAAAGTACAAAGTGTACAAGTGTACAAAGTGTACAAGTGTACAAGTGTACAGAGTGTACAAGTGTCAAAAGTACACAGTGTAAAAAATACACAGTGTAAAAAGTGCACAGTGCACAAGTGTAAAAAGTACACAGTGTAAAAAGAACAAAGAGCAAAAACACAAAGTGTACAAGTGTACAAGTGTACAAAGTACACAGTGTACAAAGTACACAGTGTAAAAAATACACAGTGTACAAGTGTAAAAAGTGCACAGTGTAAAAAATACACAGTGTACAAAATACACAGTTTTAAAAATACAAAGTGTACAAAGTACAAAGTGTACACAATACAAAGTACAAAGTGTAAAAAGTACAAAGTGTACAAGTGTACAGAGTGTGAAAAGCACAAAGTGTGAAAAATACAGTGTCAAAAGTACACAGGTACAGGTACACAGGGACACAGGGACACAGGTACACAGGAACACAGGAACACAGGTACACAGGTACACAGGTACACAGGTACACAGGTACACAGGTACACAGGTACACAGGTACACAGGTACACAGGTACACAGGTACACAGGTACACAGGTACACAGGTACACAGGTACACAGGTACACAGGTACACAGGTACACAGGTACACAGGTACACAGGTACACAGGTACACAGGTACACAGGTACACGGGTACACAGGTACACAGGTACGCAGGTACACAGGTACGCAGGTACACAGGTACGCAGGTACACAGGTACAGTGTATAAGGTGCACAGTGTAAAATATACACAGTGTACAAAGTGCATAGTGTAAAAAGTACACAGTGCAAAAAATACACAGTGTAAAAAGTACACAGTGTACAAGTGCACAAAGTACAAAGTGTAAAAAGTACAAAGTGTACAAGTGTACAAAGTACAAAGTGTGAAAAATACACAATGTCAAAAGTACAAAGTGTAAATAATACACAGTGTACAAAATACACAATGTAAAATGTACAAAGTGTACAAAGTTCACAGTATAGAAAATACACATTGTACATAATACACAGTGTAAAGAAAACAATGTGTACACAGTACACAGTGTAAATAATTCAAAGTGTACAAGTGTAAAAAATACATAGTGTACATGTGTAAAAAGTACACAGTGTACAAAAAACACAGTGTCAAAAGTACAAAGTGTACAAAGTGTAAAAAGTACAAAGTGCACAAAGTACAAAGTGTGAAAAATACACAGTGTCAAAAGTACAAAGTGCACAAAGTACAAAGTGTGAAAAATACACAGTGTCAAAAGTACAAAATGTACAAAGTACGAAATGTACAAGTGTACAAAGTACAAACTGTACAAGTGTACCAAGTACACAGTGTAAAAAGTACAAAGTGTACAAGTGTACAAAGTACAAAGTGTGAAAAATACACAATGTCAAAAGTATAAAGTGTACAAAGTACAAACTGTACAAGTGTACGAAGTACACAGTGTAAAAAGTACAAAGTGTACAAGTGTAAAAAGTACAAAGTGCACAAAGTACAAAGTGTGAAAAATACACAGTGTCAAAAGTACAAAATGTACAAAGTACGAAATGTACAAGTGTACAAAGTACAAACTGTACAAGTGTACCAAGTACACAGTGTAAAAAGTACAAAGTGTACAAGTGTACAAAGTACAAAGTGTGAAAAATACACAATGTCAAAAGTATAAAGTGTACAAAGTACAAACTGTACAAGTGTACGAAGTACACAGTGTAAAAAGTACAAAGTGTACAAGTGTACAAAGTACAAAGTGTGAAAAATACACAATGTCAAAAGTATAAAGTGTACAAAGTACAAACTGTACAAGTGCACAAAGTACAAAGTGTACAAGTGCACAAAGTACAAAGTACACACTGTAAAAAGTGCACAGTGTAAAAAGTACACAGTGTAAAATGTACACAGTGTAAAAAATACACAGTGTACAAGTGCACAAAGTACAAAGTGTACGAGTGTACAAAGTGTAAAAAGTACAAAGTGTACATGTGTACAAGGTACGCAGTGTACAAAAAGCACAGTGTAAAAAATACACAGTGTACAGGTGTAAAAAGTACACATTGTAAAAAGTACACACTGTAAATTGTACACAGTGCACAAAGTACAAAGTGTAAAAAGTACAAAGTGTACAAGTGTACAAAGTACAAAGTGTGAAAAATACACAGTGTCAAAAGTACAAAGTGTACAAGTGTACAAGTGTACAAGTGTACAAGTGTACAAAGTACAAAGTGTACAAGTGTACAATGTGAAAAGTACAAAGTGTAAATAATACACAGTGTAATAAATACACCGTGTAAAAAATACACAGCATACAAGTGCACAAAGTACAAAGTGTACAAGTGTACAAAGTACAAAGTGTGAAAAATACACAGTGCCAAAAGTACAAAGTGTACAAAGAACAAAGTGTAAAAAGTACAAAGTGTACAAGTGTACAAAGTACAAAGTGTAAAAAGTACAAAGTGTACAAGTGTACAAAGTACAAAGTGTAAAAAGTACAAAGTGTACAAGTGTGCAAAGTACAAAGTGTGAAAAATACACAGTGTCAAAAGTACACAGTGTAAAAAGTGCACAGTCTAAAAAGTACACAGTGTAAAATGTACACAGTGTTAAAAATACACAGTGTAATAATTACACAGTGTAAAAAATACAAAGTGTTAAAATTACACAATGTAATAAGTAAATAATACATAGCGTAAATAATACAGAGTGTAAAAAGTGCATAGTGTAAAAAAAACACAGTGTACAAGTGTACAAAGTACACAGTGTAAAAAGTACAAAGTGTGAAAAGTGCACAGTGTCAAAGTGTACAAAGTGCAGAGTGTAAAAAGTATACAATTTATGTTGAATGAACGAACTGTATGAAGTATGTTAAATTCACGAACTGTCAAAAGTACAGTGTGTAAGAAGTACAATTTGTAAAACTTACTAAGTTTATAAAATACATAGTGCATAAAGTGCAAAATGTTTAAGTGCAAAGTATTTCTGTGTGTGTTTCGTTTATAATATTTGTTATATACGCTGTATAACTGTATGCATATTTTGATTACATTAATTTATATAACAATACCACTGTATGTGCGTGTGTGAATAAATATAACACTAATGTTTCAAAACCCCTCAACCCGCTTCATTATTATGTACAAGTTCAATTACAGACTGTATGTACATTTCTGATACAGGCTGAATGCAAATTTTAATTGTATTAATAAATATAACAATAACAAAACAATTATATAATACGATGTGTATGAATAAACTTAACACTATTGTTTAATAACCCCTCAACTGCGCTAAAAGTTATGTACAAGTATTAATCGCATACTGTATGTACATTTTTGATGCATGCACTGTAACTGTATACATATTTTATTGACAATAATTTATATAACAATAACAAAACAATTTTATTATATGTATGTGTATGAATAAAAATAACACAAATGTTTAATAACCCCTTAACTGCGCTAAAAGTTATGTACAAGTTTCAATCGCAGACTGTATGTACATTTTTGATGCAGGCTCTATAACTGTATACATATTTTAATAACATTAATTTATATAACAATAACAAAACAATTGTTAAATACGATGTGTATGAATAAACTTAACACTAATGTTTAATAACCCCTTAACTGCGCTAAAAGTTATGTACAAGTTTTAATCGCAGACTGTGTGTACATTTTTGATGCATGCTCTATAACTGTATACATATTTTAATTACAATAATTTATATAACAATAACAAAACAATGTTATAATACGATGTGTATGAATAAACTTAACACTATTGTTTAATAACCCCTTAACTGCGCTTAAGGTTATGTACAAGTTTTAATCGCAGACTGTATGTACATTTTTGATGCATGCTCTATAACTGTATACATATTTTATTAACATTAATTTATATAACAATAACAAAACAATTGTTAAATACGATGTGTATGAATAAACTTAACACTATTGTTTAATAACCCCTTAACTGCGCTAAAAGTTATGCACAAGTTTTAATCGCAGACTGTGTGTACATTTTTGATGCATGCTCTATAACTGTATACATATTTTAATTACAATAATTTATATAACAATAACAAAACAATGTTATAATACGATGTGTATGAATAAACTTAACACTATTGTTTAATAACCCCTTAACTGCGCTAAAGGTTATGTACAAGTTTTAATCGCAGACTGTATGTACATTTTTGATGCATGCTCTATAACTGTATACATATTTTAATTACATTAATTTATATAACAATTACAAAACAATTGTTAAATACGATGTGTATGAATAAACTTAACACTATTGTTTAATAACCCCTTAACTGCGCTAAAAGTTATGTACAAGTTTCAATCGCAGACTGTATGTACATTTTTGATGCATGCTCTATAACTGTATACATATTTCAATTACAATAATTTATATAACAATAATAAAACAATTTTATAATACGATGTATATTCATATTCATTTATATAATAATAACAAAACAAAATGAATAAAAATAACACAAATGTTTAAAAATCCCTTAAGTGCGCTTAAAATTATATACAAATTTTAATTACAGACTGCATGTATGTATATACATACATACAGTACAATGACACTAATTTTTAACCCTTTAGACGCACTCAAATTGAAAATTATATATAAATAGTGAAAAATGTTTACAAGAGTACCCAAAATTTTGTTTAGACTGTATGAATGTGTGCATGTATGTATATATGTATGTATGTTCATGTTAAATAATAACCCCTTGACTGCGCTTAATATTAAATACAAATTCTTATTTCAGACTCTATGTATGTATATGTGTATAACAATAACACTAATCGTTGACCCTTTAGACGCACTCAAAGTGAAAAAAGTATAGAATAATAATATTTCTGATAGAGACCGTATAACTGTATACATATTTTGATTACATTAATTTATATAACAATACCACTGTATGTGCGTGTGTGAATAAATATAACACTAATGTTTAAAAACCCCTCAACCCGCTTCATTATTATGTACAAGTTCAATTACAGACTGTATGTACATTTCTGATACAGGCTGAATGCAAATTTTAATTGTATTAATAAATATAACAATAACAAAACAATTATATAATACGATGTGCATGAATAAACTTAACACTATTGTTTAATAACCCCTCAACTGCGCTAAAAGTTATGTACAAGTTTCAATCGCAGACTGTATGTACATGTTTTATGCATGCTCTATAACTGTATACATATTTTAATTACATTAATTTATATAACAATTACAAAACAATTGTTAAATACGATGTGTATGAATGAACTTAACACTATTGTTTAATAACCCCTTAACTGCGCTAAAAGTTATGTACAAGTTTCAATCGCAGACTGTATGTACATTTTTGATGCATGCTCTATAACTGTATACATATTTCAATTACAATAATTTATATAACAATAATAAAACAATTTTATAATACGATGTATATTCATATTCATTTATATAATAATAACAAAACAAAATGAATAAAAATAACACAAATGTTTAAAAATCCCTTAAGTGCGCTTAAAATTATGTACAAATTTTAATTACAGACTGCATGTATGTATATACATACATACAGTACAATGACACTAATTTTTAACCCTTTAGACGCACTCAAATTGAAAATTATATATAAATAGTGAAAAATGTTTACAAGAGTACCCAAAATTTTGTTTAGACTGTATGAATGTGTGCATGTATGTATATATGTATGTATGTTCATGTTAAATAATAACCCCTTAACTGCGCTTAATATTAAATACAAATTCTTATTACAGACTCTATGTATGTATATATGTATAACAATAACACTAATCGTTGACCCTTTAGACGCACTCAAAGTGAAAAAAGTATAGAATAATAATATTTCTGATAGAGACCGTATAACTGTATACATATTTTGATTACATTAATTTATATAACAATACCACTGTATGTGCGTGTGTAAATAAATATAACACTAATGTTTAAAAACCCCTCAACCCGCTTCATTATTATGTACAAGTTCAATTACAGACTGTATGTACATTTCTGATACAGGCTGAATGCAAATTTTAATTGTATTAATAAATATAACAATAACAAAACAATTATATAATACGATGTGCATGAATAAACTTAACACTATTGTTTAATAACCCCTCAACAGCGCTAAAAGTTATGTACAAGTTTCAATCGCAGACTGTATGTACATTTTTTATGCATGCTCTATAACTGTATACATATTTTAATTACATTAATTTATATAACAATTACAAAACAATTGTTAAATACGATGTGTATGAATAAACTTAACACTATTGTTTAATAACCCCTTAACTGCGCTAAAAGTTATGTACAAGTTTCAATCGCAGACTGTATGTACATTTTTGATGCATGCTCTATAACTGTATACATATTTCAATTACAATAATTTATATAACAATAATAAAACAATTTTATAATACGATGTATATTCATATTCATTTATATAATAATAACAAAACAAAATGAATAAAAATAACACAAATGTTTAAAAATCCCTTAAGTGCGCTTAAAATTATGTACAAATTTTAATTACAGACTGCATGTATGTATATACATACATACAGTACAATGACACTAATTTTTAACCCTTTAGACGCACTCAAATTGAAAATTATATATAAATAGTGAAAAATGTTTACAAGAGTACCCAAAATTTTGTTTAGACTGTATGAATGTGTGTATGTATGTATATATGTATGTATGTTCATGTGTACGTGGGTAAGTATAACAAATTAACACTGTTGGTTAACCCTTGAGATGCGCTCGAAATGATAAAAATTAATATTTTGAGTAATTTTTTTTGTTTTGCTTGCGCATCGAGGGTATAACTTCTACCTGAGTGTGCGCACGCGCAACGCGCGACGCGCAACGCGCGCTCAGCGCTTTCGGCACGACGATAGTGTTGTTCGTGTTTGTAACCGACGTAGTTGGTGATTTTGCTGCGGTGACCCAGTGTCCGACCGTGCCACGTGTGTGTGTCTGTCTATTAAGCGTTGCGCTCTCGCTTGCTACACAATATTAGCTCTGCTTTTAAAAGACTACCGGGGGGGCCGGTTTGTGTACTACATACACCGCGCCTTTCTACGGGACTTTTTTGGCAGAGTTGGTGGTGATACCACACCACCGTGTGCACAAAACACACCGGGTTTGGGAGGCTAGCCCGGTCGGTGTGGTGTGTTGCGCGCGGTGTGTGTGACTGTTTTTATGTTGTGTCGACCGATTTAACGATTGTGTATAACACTTGGTATTTCCAATGCGCTAGTCCCTTCAATGGGTATCTTGCGTTACGAATGAGTGTTCGCACATAAAATCATCGTTAAATTTAAACGGTCGTTCGAAATGCAGAGCGCGCAAAGTGTTGGAAAAAGTGTCACTGAAATTATGTTGACGCGCGCACTTTGAAACCACGCGCTGGGCGAAATACGCTTGACGTTAAACGTTTCTGTTTCGTCGTTAATGCCGTTTCGTATGACGGTCTCTCCACTACCGGGCGGCAATCGTCGATTTATTATTTAACGCATATGTTAAATGATTATATAAAATCGTGAAAACTGTCGCTTGTCAAAGTACACTAACTTGGTGTTCTTGACGCCACTCTACGTTGTCGCTGCGCAAGCCGTAGAAAGTTTGCGTATCGATACGTCAACGAAGAAGTATGATATTGTTAATGTCTACTCTCACTCAAAACAACGAGTCGAGATAGTCGAGGAGTCACGCCGCGTCCGAGGTGTCACGATGCCGAGGGCGATGGTTATGTGCGATTATGGGCTAACGCCTGTACATCGATAGCTCCCTGGTTGATCCTGCCAGTAGTTATATGCTTGTCTCAAAGATTAAGCCATGCATGTCTCAGTGCAAGCCGTATTAAGGCGATACCGCGAATGGCTCAATATATCAGTTTTGGTTCCTTAGATCTTACTCAGTTACTTGGATAACTGTGGTAATTCTAGAGCTAATACATGCAATCAGAACTCTGACCAGTGATGGGATGAGTGCTTTTATTAGATCAAAACCAATCGACGGAGGGCCTTGCGTCCGAAGTCGTTAATTTTGATGAATCTGGATAACTTTTGCCGATCGCATGGTCCAGCACCGGCGACGCATCTTTCAAATGTCTGCCTTATCAACTTTCGATGGTAGTTTCTGCGACTACCATTGTTTGTCGCGGGTAACGGGGAATCAGGGTTCGATTCCGGAGAGGGAGCCTGAGAAACGGCTACCACATCCAAGGAAGGCAGCAGGCGCGCAAATTACCCACTCCCGGCACGGGGAGGTAGTGACGAAAAATAACGATACGGGACTCTTAAGAGGCCTCGTAATCGGAATGAGTACACTTTAAATATTTTAACGAGGAACAATTGGAGGGCAAGTCTGGTGCCAGCAGCCGCGGTAATTCCAGCTCCAATAGCGTATACTAAAATTGTTGCGGTTAAAAAGCTCGTAGTTGCATTTGTGCGCCGCGCTGTCGGTGCACCGCATCCGCGGTGATACTGACACGTTTGCGGAGCATATCGTCGGTGAGCCGACGGTCAAACGCCGGTTCAATATCAAAATCCTATCGCGGTGCTCTTCAGTGAGTGTCGAGATGGGCCGACAATTTTACTTTGAACAAATTAGAGTGCTCAAAGCGGGCTCAAAATGCTGCTTGAATATTTCGTGCATGGAATAATAGAATATGATCTCGGTTCTATTTTGTTGGTTTTCAGAACTCCGAGGTAATGATTAATAGGGATAACTGGGGGCATTCGTATTGCGACGTTAGAGGTGAAATTCTTGGATCGTCGCAAGACGAACATCAGCGAAAGCATTTGCCAAAGGTGTTTTCATCAATCAAGAACGAAAGTTAGAGGTTCGAAGGCGATTAGATACCGCCCTAGTTCTAACCGTAAATATGTCATCTAGCGATCCGCCGACGTTACTACAATGGCTCGGCGGGCAGCTTCCGGGAAACCAAAGATTTTGGACTCCGGGGGGAGTATGGTTGCAAAGCTGAAACTTAAAGGAATTGACGGAAGGGCACCACCAGGAGTGGAGCCTGCGGCTTAATTTGACTCAACACGGGAAATCTCACCAGGCCCGGACACCGGAAGGATTGACAGATTAACAGCTCTTTCTTGATTCGGTGGGTGGTGGTGCATGGCCGTTCTTAGTTGGTGGAGCGATTTGTCTGGTTAATTCCGGTAACGAACGAGACTCTAGCCTGCTAAATAGGCGTCGTCATTTAGGTGTGCGTGGTTCTGCCACGCATCTCACTGGCGACGTATTAAAATTCTTCTTAGAGGGACCGGCGGCTTCGAGCCGCACGAGATTGAGCAATAACAGGTCTGTGATGCCCTTAGATGTCCTGGGCCGCACGCGCGCTACACTGAAGGAATCAGCATGTTCTCCCTGGCCTAGAGGCCCGGGCAACCCGCTGAAACTCCTTCGTGCTGGGGATTGGGGTTTGCAATTATCCCCCATAAACGAGGAATTCCTAGTAAGCGCGAGTCATAAGCTCGCGTTGATTACGTCCCTGCCCTTTGTACACACCGCCCGTCGCTACTACCGATTGAATGATTTAGTGAGGTCTTCGGACCGACACGCGGTGGCTTCACGGCCGTCGGCGTTGCTGGGAAGTTGACCAAACTTGATCATTTAGAGGAAGTAAAAGTCGTAACAAGGTTTCCGTAGGGGAACCTGCGGAAGGATCATTAACGTATCGCAACGAATACTCGTATTCGTATGTGTACACACTCATGAATCCATAGTGAACGATCACTAAAAAGTTCCGAAAAAACCGCCACCCGTCGCGCTGCTGCTGCTGGACTACGTGTCCGTGTGGACTACGTGCAGCGACGCGCAGTGCGAGGGACGGTGTTTTTTTTCGGCGTCGCATCGCTCTCAGATTTAGACTGGTGAAAATCCGCGCCACGAGTCACGGGAGCGCGTGCGTACGTAAAACATATGAAATATTTTGCGGTTTAGTCTTGTGTCTTGCACGATTCTAATTCAATACACAACGAAAACACAAAAAAGTTGTGTTCTCTTCTCTGTCAATATATCAAAAACACCAATACAACCAAACGATTACCCTGGACGGTGGATCACTTGGCTCGCGGGTCGATGAAGAACGCAGTTAACTGCGCGTCATAGTGTGAACTGCAGGACACATTTGAACATCGACATTTCGAACGCACATTGCGGTCCGTGGAGACACATCCAGGACCACTCCTGTCTGAGGGCCGGCTGCATAAAAACAAATGCCACACTGCGGCTCACTGTCGCATCTGACCGTTCTCCTTCACTCGTATGCGGTGTGTGTATAATATACACACCACATATGGCGTGTAGGTCGGTTTAAATATGAAATTGCATTCGTTTGTGTGCGTGTGTATGTCCGCGACGTGTCTCGCGACTGATGTGTATCCGTCGTCTGGCGCTCCGCGGCGACCCTTCGTGTAAAAACGTCGGGCGTCATTGCGGCGTGCGCGAGACGCGTTTGCACCGCTCGACACACCTGTGTGCATGCTAAAAAAAACGACTCATAACGAATAAGCAGACCGGAGCCGTGTCGTACGCATACACACCACCGTGTGTGTGTCGTGTACGCCGCGCGCCGTAGGCGGACTCGACGTCCGAAGTGCGCGTCGACGCCGGCCGCTTCGACGACGGTACACACTGTGTATCTGCTGTCGTTGTGGTCGAGTCGACGATAGCGCTGACGGATATCGTGTCTGCCTCTATTTTTTATCGTTGGCCTCAGATCAGGGAGGATCACCCGCCGAATTTAAGCATATTAGTAAGCGGAGGAAAAGAAACTAACCAGGATTTCCTTAGTAGCGGCGAGCGAACAGGAAAGAGCCCAGCACTGAATCCCGCGGTTGTCACGGCCGCGGGAGATGTGGTGTTCGGGAGGTTCCGCTTTCTCGTCGTCGCATCTCCTGTCCAAGTTCGTCTTGAACGGGGCCGTTTTCCCGTAGAGGGTGCCAGGCCCGTAGCGACGGAGGGCGGCGGCGAGAGGGACTCTCCTCAGAGTCGGGTTGCTTGAGAGTGCAGCCCTAAGTGGGTGGTAAACTCCATCTAAGGCTAAATATTACCGCGAGACCGATAGCGAACAAGTACCGTGAGGGAAAGTTGAAAAGAAC
>LR990042.1:23086544-23270206 GCA_905147135.1 Blastobasis lacticolella
CCACTTGCGATACGTCGTTGGATCCGTCTCGATGAGCACATTGAGGATATAAAATAAAAAGTCTGACCCCCCATACAAAAAAATAAAGTTATCATCGAAAAACGGTGATTTTTTGTCAATTATTTTTATATATAATTGACAAATAGTACATATCGTCCCGTGTCCGGCATCGTTGGATCCCGCTCGACGGGTACATTGAGGATATACAATAGGAATATTTTTGCTCATAAAGCAAACATATTTCTACAGTTCACCTCGTGTCTGACACCGTTGGGTCCCGTTCGAGGAGAACACGAAGAATAAAATATAAAAAAAAGGCTATCCCCCGTAGAATAAATTAATGTTACGTCCAAAAACAGAGTTACGTTACGTCAAATTGGGGGTTTTATTTTTATGTATCGTATAATTTCGTCCAGAAACATCCCAACCTAACCAAACCCAACCTGACCAAAATTTATTACTCGTTTGGTAGCATATTTTGGTAACGAAATAAAAATAATTATTAAAATACCTAACCTAACAAAACATAACCTAAAATAAACATTAGATGAATAATTGGCATTAAGCTTGTAAATTTTTAATTTTTAACAAAACAATTAACAAAAAAATATCTATCCTAACTTAAAAAAATATCTAACCTAACCTAACCTAACCCAACCTAACCTAACCTAACTTAACCTAACCTAACTTAACCTAACTTAACCTAACTTAACCTAACATAACCTAACTTAACCTAACCTAACCTAATATATCCTAACCTAACCTAACCTAATTTAACCTAACGTAACCTAATGCCGGACTCGGGGGAGAGAGGGTATGCAGGGTAAGTAATGTCACCCAGGTGCGCAGGTACACAGGTACACAGGTACACAGGTACATGTACTGGTACAGGTACGGATACCGGTACAGGTACAAAGGTACAGGTACAGGTACAGGTACAGGTACAGGTACAGGTACAGATACATTTACACAGGTTCAGGTACAGGTACAGATACTGGTACAGATACCGGTACAGGTACAGGTACATTTACACAGGTACAGGTACAGGTACAGGTACAGGTACACGGGTACAGGTACACAGGTACAGGTACACAGGTACAGGTACACAGGTACAGGTACAGGTACACAGGTACAGGTACAGGTACACAGGTACAGGTACAGGTACAGGTACAGGTACAGAAACAGGTACAGGTACAGGTACAGGTACAGGTACACAGGTATAGTGTATAAAGTGCACAGTGTACAAGGTGCACAGTGTACAAAGTGCACAGTGTACAAAGTGCACAGTGTAAAAAGTACACATTGTAAAAAATACACAGTCTTAATAATACAGAGTGTAAAATATGCAGTGTAAAAAGTACACAGTGTACAAGTGAACAAAGTACACAGTGCAAAAAATACACAGTGTAAAAAGTTCACAGTGCAAAAATTACACAGTGTACAAAGTACACAGTGTTAAAAGTACAACACTGTAAAAAGTACACAGTGTACAAAATACACAGTGTAAAAAGTACACAGTGTAAAAAGTACACAGTGTACAAAATACGCAGTGTACAAGTGTACAAAGTACACAGTGCAAAAATTACACAGTGTAAAAATTACACAGTGTAAAAAGTACACAGTGTACAAAATACACAGTGTACATGTGTACAAAGTACACAGTGTAAAGAATACACATTGTACAAAGTACAAAGTGTGAAAAATACACAGTGTAAAAAGTGCACAGTCTTAAAAGTACACAGTGTAAAATGTGCACAGTGTACAAAGTGCACAGTGTAAAAAATACACAATGTACAAGTGTACAAAGTACACAGAGCAAAAAATACACAGTGTAAAAAGTACATAGTGTAAAAAATACACAGTGTACAAGTGCACAAAGTACAAAGTGTAAAAAGTACAAAGTGTACAAGTGCACAAAGTACAAAGTACACATTGTAAAAAGTGCACAGTGTAAAAAGTACACAGTGTAAAATGTACACAGTGTAAAAAGTACACAGTGTACAAAATACACAGTGTACATGTGCACAAAGTACAAAATGTTAAAAATACACAATGTCAAAAGTACAAAGTGTACAAAGTACAAACTGTACAAGTGTACAAAGAACAAAGTGTGAAAAATACACAATGTCAAAAGTACAAAGTGTAAATAATACACAGTGTACAAAATACACAATGTAAAATGTACAAAGTGTACAAAGTTCACAGTATAGAAAATACACATTGTACATAATACACAGTGTAAAGAAAACAATGTGTACACAGTACACAGTGTAAATAATACAAAGTGTACAAGTGTAAAAAATACATAGTGTACATGTGTAAAAAGTACACAGTGTACAAAAAACACAGTGTCAAAAGTACAAAGTGTACAAAGTACAAAGTGTACAAAGTGTAAAAAGTACAAAGTGCACAAAGTACAAAGTGTGAAAAATACACAGTGTCAAAAGTACACAGTGTAAAAAATACACAGTGTACAAAATACACAGTGTACAAGTGTACAAAGTACACAGTGCAAAAATTACACAGTGTACAAAATACACAGTGTAAAAAGTGCACAGTTTAAAAAATACACAGTGTACAAGTGAACAAGTGCACAAAGTACAAAGTGTGAAAAATACACAGTGTACAAAGAACAAAGTGTAAAAAGTGTACAAGTGCACAAAGAACGAAGCGTTAAAAGTGCACAGTGTAAAAAATACACAATGTAAAATGTACACAGTGCACAAAAAGCACAGTGTAAAATGTACACAGTGTACAAAATGTACAGTCTAAAAAGTACACAGTGTAAAAAATACACAGTGTACAAGTGTAAAAAGTGCACAGTGTAAAAACTACACAGTGTACAAAATACACAGTGTAAAACATACAAAGTGTACAAAGTACAAAGTGTACAAAATACAAAGTGTAAAACATACAAAGTGTACAAGTGTACAAAGTATAAAGTGTAAAAAGTACAAAGTGTACAAGTGTACAAAGTGTTAAAAGTACAAAGTCAAAGCGTCAAAAGTGCACAGTGTAAAAAGTACACCGTGTACAAGTGTAAAAAGTACAAAAAGCAAAAGTACAAAGTGTACAAGTGTACAAGTGTACAGAGTACACGGTGTAAAAAGTACACAGTGTGCAAGTGTAAAAAGTGCACAGTGTAAAAAATACACAGTGTACAAAATACACAGTGTAAAAAATACACAGTGTTCCAGTGTAAAACGTACACAGTGTACAAAGTACACAGTGCAAAAAATACACAGTGTAAAAAAGACACAGTGTTAAAAATACACAGTGTACAAGTGTAAAAAGTGCACTGTGTAAAAAATACACAGTGTACAAAATACACAGTGTAAAACATACAAAGTGTACAAAGCGTACAAAATACAAAGTGTTAAAAGTACAAAGTGTACAAGTGTACAAAGTATAAAGTGTAAAAAGTACAAAGTGTACAAGTGTACAAAGTGTACAAGTGTACAAGTGTACAGAGTGTACAAGTGTCAAAAGTACACAGTGTAAAAAATACACAGTGTAAAAAGTGCACAGTGCACAAGTGTAAAAAGTACACAGTGTAAAAAGAACAAAGAGCAAAAACACAAAGTGTACAAGTGTACAAGGGTACAAAGTACACAGTGTAAAAAATACACAGTGTACAAGTGTAAAAAGTGCACAGTGTAAAAAATACACAGTGTACAAAATACACAGTTTTAAAAATACAAAGTGTACAAAGTACAAAGTGTACACAATACAAAGTACAAAGTGTAAAAAGTACAAAGTGTACAAGTGTACAAAGTGTAAAAATTACAAAGTTTACAAAGTACAAAGTGTACAAGTGTACAAAGTACACAGTGTAAAAATACACATTGTAAAAAGTACACAGTGTACAAAGTGCACAGTGTAAAAAATACACAGTGTACAGGTGTAAAAAGTACAAGTGAACAAAGTGCAAAGTGTGAAAAATACACAATGTCAAAAGTACAAAGTGTACAAAGTACAAACTGTACAAGTGTACAAAGTACACAGTGTAAAAAATACACAGTGTCAAAAGTACAAAGTGCACAAAGTACAAAGTGTACAAGTGTAAAAAGTACAAAGTGTGAAAAATACACAATATCAAAAGTACAAAGTGTAAATAATACACAGTGTAATAAATACACCGTGTAAAAAATACACAGTGAAAAAATATACACAGTGTTAAAAATACACAGTGTACAAAATATACAAGGTACAAAATACACAGTGTAAAATGTACAAAGTAAACAAAGTTCACAGTATAAAAAATACACAGTGTACAAAATACACAGTGTAAAAAATACACAGTGTTCCAGTGTAAAACGTACACAGTGTACAAAGTACACAGTGCAAAAAATACACAGTGTAAAAAAGACACAGTGTTAAAAATACACAGTGTACAAGTGTAAAAAGTGCACTGTGTAAAAAATACACAGTGTACAAAATACACAGTGTAAAACATACAAAGTGTACAAAGCGTACAAAATACAAAGTGTAAAAAGTACAAAGTGTACAAGTGTACAAAGTATAAAGTGTAAAAAGTACAAAGTGTACAAGTGTACAAAGTGTACAAGTGTACAAGTGTACAGAGTGTACAAGTGTACAGAGTGTACAAGTGTCAAAAGTACACAGTGTAAAAAGTGCACAGTGTAAAAAGTACACAGTGCACAAGTGTAAAAAGTACACAGTGTAAAAAGAACAAAGAGCAAAAACACAAAGTGTACAAGTGTACAAGTGTACAAAGTACACAGTGTAAAAAATACACAGTGTACAAGTGTAAAAAGTGCACAGTGTAAAAAATACACAGTGTACAAAATACACAGTTTTAAAAATACAAAGTGTACAAAGTACAAAGTGTACACAATACAAAGTACAAAGTGTAAAAAGTACAAAGTGTACAAGTGTACAAAGTGTGAAAAGCACAAAGTGTACAAGTGTACAAAGTACAAAGTGTGAAAAATACAGTGTCAAAAGTACACAGGTACAGGTACACAGGGACACAGGGACACAGGTACACAGGAACACAGGTACACAGGTACACAGGTACACAGGTACACAGGTACACAGGTACACAGGTACACAGGTACACAAGTACACAAGTACACAGGTACACAGGTACACAGGTACACAGGTACACAGGTACACAGGTACACAGGTACACAGGTACACAGGTATACAGGTACACAGGTACACAGGTACACAGGTACACAGGTACACGGGTACACAGGTACACAGGTACACGGGTACACAGGTACACAGGTACACGGGTACACAGGTACGCAGGTACACAGGTACGCAGGTACGCAGGTACGCAGGTACGCAGGTACACAGGTACAGTGTATAAGGTGCACAGTGTAAAATATACACAGTGTACAAAGTGCATAGTGTAAAAGTACAAAGTGTGCAATGTACACAGTACAAAAAATTGTAACGAAGCGTTACAAATCCCGGACCGCCGCCGAGTCATCGAGCAGCGGTCACCCGTCCGGTAGGCGAGCGAGACGCCGGGGACTAGCGCCGCGCCGCGCGTGACGCGCGCACCCGCACGGCCCCCCGCGCCGCCGCGCTACACCGCCCCTCCCACACCCAGCAGCAAGGCCGCGTCACCGGCGCACGATCCTGCATCGTGCTAACGAGACGGACCGGTGAAACAACGGCAGCCCCCGGGACGACCGACTCTGCATCGCGCTAACGACCCGCGCCCGATGTTCACTCAAGAGGCTCGAGACCAGGATGTGAAATGAGTTCTAACGGTACCGGCCTTAGGTTCGCATCCGGTTTTTGAGTAATTAGTTTCCGTCGGCTTGGGGTTGCCGAGACGACGAGGTACTGGAGATCCCGGAGGAAGGGGTCTATCCAGGTATCCCAACTGTCGGCTTAGGGGTCGCCGAGTAGACAGTTGGGCTTAGGGGGGATTAGGTGGGGATAGGGAACAACTGGGGAGTTAGGAACTGGTGATCCCGGAGGAAGGGGTCCAACCAGGCATCCGGACTGTCGGCTTGGGGTCGCCGAGTAGACAGCCTGGCTAAGAGGGGGGAACCAAATCAGGTTAGGACTTAGGCTCAACCCATGTAGGTAAAACTAGACCGGGATGATTAGGGATAGGACTTAGCCCGCGCTAGTCCTCAATCCGCGCCCGTTAAACCTCCGTGTAGAAAACGCGTCCGGGGTAGGTTATCGTATTAGCCGCGACTTAGGGGAACGGTTCGTTCCGTCGTGATCGCCCCGTAGTGAATAAACGTCGGTGGGTCGGGAACCGTCTAGGTCCGTTAGGGAGAGTGATGTAACGAGGAACCCGAGTAACACCCGCGGTAGAATCGCTGAGCTAGGTCATAGGAATTAAGCGTTGACACGTAGGTATCGCCCACTAGACTAAGTTATTCAAGTTAAGTGTCATGTATAACATAGGTTAATATGTTGTGTTAATAAACGTAAGTTGTAAATCATTACTATCGGTGGTTTCACTAAGTTAGATCCCTCATTCCCAGAGATAGGAACCCGTCTGGGGTTTAAACAGACCCGTGGCGACAGTGGCCAGCTCCCTCTGAGTCGCCACCCCGTCACAAAATACACAGTGTAAAAAGCATAGTGTACAATTTACACAGTGTAAAAAGTACAAAGTGTACAAAGTACACAGTGTACACAGAACAAAGTGTAAAAAGCACAAAGTGTACAAGTGTAAAAAGTACAAAGTGTAAAAAGTGTTCAAGTGTACAAAGTACGAAGTATAAAAAGTGCACAAAGTACACAGTGTACAAAATACACAGTGTACAAAGTACACAGTGCAAAAAATACACAGTGTAAAAAGTACACAGTGTAAAAATACACAGTGTACAAGTGTAAAAAGTGCACAGTGTAAAAAATACACAGTGTAAAACATACAAAGTGTACAAAGTACAAAGTGTACAAAATACAAAGTGTAAAAAGTACAAAGTGTACAAGTGTACAAAGTATAAAGTGTCAAAAGTGCAAAGTGTACAAGTGTACAAAGTGTGAAAAGTACAAAGTCAAAGTGTACAAGTGTCAAAAGTGCACAGTGTAAAAAGTACACAGTGAACAAGTGTAAAAAGTACACAGTGTAAAAAGTACAAAAAGCAAAAGTACAAAGTGTACAAGTGTACAAGTGTACAGAGTACACAGTGTAAAAAGTACACAGTGTACAAGTGTAAAAAGTGCACAGTGTAAAAAATACAAAGTGTACAAAATACAAAGTGTAAAAAATACAAAGT
This sequence comes from Blastobasis lacticolella, assembly GCA_905147135.1. Lineage (NCBI taxonomy): Eukaryota > Metazoa > Arthropoda > Insecta > Lepidoptera > Blastobasidae > Blastobasis > Blastobasis lacticolella. The sequence goes on from LR990042.1 coordinate 23,093,768, forward strand.
GTACAAAGTACAAAGTGTACAAAGTACAAAGTGAACAAGTGTACAAAGTGTGAAAAATACACAGTGTACAAGTGAACAAGTGTACAAAGTACACAGTGTAAAAAATACATAGTGCACAAGTGTACAAAGTACAAAGTGTGAAAAATACACAGTGTACAAAGAGCAAAGTGTAAAAAGTGTACAAGTGTACAAAGAACGAAGTGTAAAAAGTGCACAGTGTAAAAAATACAAAATGTAAAATGTACACAGTGTACAAAAAGCACAGTGTAAAATGTACACAGTGTACAAAGTGTACAGTCTAAAAAGTACACAGTGTAAAAAATACACTGTGTACAAGTGCACAAAGTACAAAGTGTACGAGTGTACAAAGTGTAAAAAGTACAAAGTGTACAAGTGTACAATGTACACAGTGTACAAAAAGCACAGTGTAAAAATACACAGTGTTCAGGTGTAAAAAGTACACACTGTAAATTGTACACAGTGCACAAAGTACGAGGTGTAAAAAGTACAAAGTGTACAAGTGTACAAAGTACAAAGTGTGAAAAATACACAGTTTCAAAAGTACAAAGTGTACAAAGTGTAAAAAGTACAAAGTGTGCAAAGTGCAAAGTGTGAAAAATACACAGTGTCAAAAGTACAAAGTGTACAAAGTACAAAGTGTACAAAGTACAAAGTGTACAAGTGTACAAGTGTACAAAGTACAAAGTGTACAAAGTTCACAGTATAAAAAATACACATTGTACATAATACACAGTGTAAAAGCAAAGTGTACAAAGTACACAGTGTAAAGAAAACAAAGTGTACAAAGTACACAGTGTAAATAATACAAAATGCACAAGTGTAAAAAATACATAGTGCACATGTGTAAAAAGTACACAGTGTACAAAGTACACAGTGTCAAAAGTACAAAGTACAAAGTGTAAAAAGTACAAAGTGTACAAGTGCACAAAGTACAAAGTGTGAAAAATACGCAGTGTCAAAAGTACACAGTGTAAAAAGTGCACAGTGTAAAAAATACACAATGTACAAGTGTACAAAGTACACAGAGCCAAAAATACACAGTGTAAAAAGTACACTGTGTAAAAAATACACAGTGTACAAGTGCACAAAGTACAAAGTGTACAAGTGTACAAAGTACAAAGTGTGAAAAATACACAGTGTCAAAAGTACAAAGTGTACACAGAACAAAGTGTAAAAAGTACAAAGTGTACAAGTGTACAAAGTATAAAGTGTACAAGTGTACAAAGTACAAAGTGTGAAAAATACACAGTGTCAAAAGTACACAGTGTAAAAAGTGCACAGTCTTAAAAGTACACAGTGTAAAATGTACACAGTGTACAAAGTGCACAGTGTAAAAAATTCTCAATGTACAAGTTTACAAAGTACACAGAGCAAAAAATACACAGTGTAAAAAGTACACAGTGTAAAAAATACACAGTGTACAAGTGCACAAAGTACAAAGTGTAAAAAGTACAAAGTATACAAGTATACAAAGTACAAAGTGTGAAAAATACACAGTGTCAAAAGTACAAAGCGTACAAAGTGTTAAAAGTACAAAGTGTACAAAGTACAAAGTGTACAAGTGTACAAGTGTACAAAGTGTACAAAGTGTACAAAGTACAAAGTGTACAAAGTACAAAGTGTACAAAGTACAAAGTGTACAAAGTACAAAGTGTACAAAGTACAAAGTGTACAAGTGTACAATGTCAAAAGTACAAAGCGTAAATAATACACAGTGTTATAAATACACCGTGTAAAAAATACACAGTGAAAAAAAATACACAGTGTACAAAATACGCAGTTTTAAAAATACACAGTGTACAAAATACACAGTGTACATGTGTACAAAGTACACAGTGTAAAGAATACACATTGTACAAAGTACAAAGTGTGAAAAATACACAGTGTAAAAAGTGCACAGTCTTAAAAGTACACAGTGTAAAATGTGCACAGTGTACAAAGTGCACAGTGTAAAAAATACACAATGTACAAGTGTACAAAGTACACAGAGCAAAAAATACACAGTGTAAAAAGTACATAGTGTAAAAAATACACAGTGTACAAGTGCACAAAGTACAAAGTGTAAAAAGTACAAAGTGTACAAGTGCACAAAGTACAAAGTACACATTGTAAAAAGTGCACAGTGTAAAAAGTACACAGTGTAAAATGTACACAGTGTAAAAAGTACACAGTGTACAAAATACACAGTGTACATGTGCACAAAGTACAAAATGTTAAAAATACACAATGTCAAAAGTACAAAGTGTACAAAGTACAAACTGTACAAGTGTACAAAGAACAAAGTGTGAAAAATACACAATGTCAAAAGTACAAAGTGTAAATAATACACAGTGTACAAAATACACAATGTAAAATGTACAAAGTGTACAAAGTTCACAGTATAGAAAATACACATTGTACATAATACACAGTGTAAAGAAAACAATGTGTACACAGTACACAGTGTAAATAATACAAAGTGTACAAGTGTAAAAAATACATAGTGTACATGTGTAAAAAGTACACAGTGTACAAAAAACACAGTGTCAAAAGTACAAAGTGTACAAAGTACAAAGTGTACAAAGTGTAAAAAGTACAAAGTGCACAAAGTACAAAGTGTGAAAAATACACAGTGTCAAAAGTACACAGTGTAAAAAATACACAGTGTACAAAATACACAGTGTACAAGTGTACAAAGTACACAGTGCAAAAATTACACAGTGTACAAAATACACAGTGTAAAAAGTGCACAGTTTAAAAAATACACAGTGTACAAGTGAACAAGTGCACAAAGTACAAAGTGTGAAAAATACACAGTGTACAAAGAACAAAGTGTAAAAAGTGTACAAGTGCACAAAGAACGAAGCGTTAAAAGTGCACAGTGTAAAAAATACACAATGTAAAATGTACACAGTGCACAAAAAGCACAGTGTAAAATGTACACAGTGTACAAAATGTACAGTCTAAAAAGTACACAGTGTAAAAAATACACAGTGTACAAGTGTAAAAAGTGCACAGTGTAAAAACTACACAGTGTACAAAATACACAGTGTAAAACATACAAAGTGTACAAAGTACAAAGTGTACAAAATACAAAGTGTAAAACATACAAAGTGTACAAGTGTACAAAGTATAAAGTGTAAAAAGTACAAAGTGTACAAGTGTACAAAGTGTTAAAAGTACAAAGTCAAAGCGTCAAAAGTGCACAGTGTAAAAAGTACACCGTGTACAAGTGTAAAAAGTACAAAAAGCAAAAGTACAAAGTGTACAAGTGTACAAGTGTACAGAGTACACGGTGTAAAAAGTACACAGTGTGCAAGTGTAAAAAGTGCACAGTGTAAAAAATACACAGTGTACAAAATACACAGTGTAAAAAATACACAGTGTTCCAGTGTAAAACGTACACAGTGTACAAAGTACACAGTGCAAAAAATACACAGTGTAAAAAAGACACAGTGTTAAAAATACACAGTGTACAAGTGTAAAAAGTGCACTGTGTAAAAAATACACAGTGTACAAAATACACAGTGTAAAACATACAAAGTGTACAAAGCGTACAAAATACAAAGTGTTAAAAGTACAAAGTGTACAAGTGTACAAAGTATAAAGTGTAAAAAGTACAAAGTGTACAAGTGTACAAAGTGTACAAGTGTACAAGTGTACAGAGTGTACAAGTGTCAAAAGTACACAGTGTAAAAAATACACAGTGTAAAAAGTGCACAGTGCACAAGTGTAAAAAGTACACAGTGTAAAAAGAACAAAGAGCAAAAACACAAAGTGTACAAGTGTACAAGTGTACAAAGTACACAGTGTAAAAAATACACAGTGTACAAGTGTAAAAAGTGCACAGTGTAAAAAATACACAGTGTACAAAATACACAGTTTTAAAAATACAAAGTGTACAAAGTACAAAGTGTACACAATACAAAGTACAAAGTGTAAAAAGTACAAAGTGTACAAGTGTACAAAGTGTAAAAATTACAAAGTTTACAAAGTACAAAGTGTACAAGTGTACAAAGTACACAGTGTAAAAATACACATTGTAAAAAGTACACAGTGTACAAAGTGCACAGTGTAAAAAATACACAGTGTACAGGTGTAAAAAGTACAAGTGAACAAAGTGCAAAGTGTGAAAAATACACAATGTCAAAAGTACAAAGTGTACAAAGTACAAACTGTACAAGTGTACAAAGTACACAGTGTAAAAAATACACAGTGTCAAAAGTACAAAGTGCACAAAGTACAAAGTGTACAAGTGTAAAAAGTACAAAGTGTGAAAAATACACAATATCAAAAGTACAAAGTGTAAATAATACACAGTGTAATAAATACACCGTGTAAAAAATACACAGTGAAAAAATATACACAGTGTTAAAAATACACAGTGTACAAAATATACAAGGTACAAAATACACAGTGTAAAATGTACAAAGTAAACAAAGTTCACAGTATAAAAAATACACAGTGCACAAAATACACAGTGTAAAAAATACACAGTGTTCCAGTGTAAAACGTACACAGTGTACAAAGTACACAGTGCAAAAAATACACAGTGTAAAAAAGACACAGTGTTAAAAATACACAGTGTACAAGTGTAAAAAGTGCACTGTGTAAAAAATACACAGTGTACAAAATACACAGTGTAAAACATACAAAGTGTACAAAGCGTACAAAATACAAAGTGTAAAAAGTACAAAGTGTACAAGTGTACAAAGTATAAAGTGTAAAAAGTACAAAGTGTACAAGTGTACAAAGTGTACAAGTGTACAAGTGTACAGAGTGTACAAGTGTACAGAGTGTACAAGTGTCAAAAGTACACAGTGTAAAAAGTGCACAGTGTAAAAAGTACACAGTGCACAAGTGTAAAAAGTACACAGTGTAAAAAGAACAAAGAGCAAAAACACAAAGTGTACAAGTGTACAAGTGTACAAAGTACACAGTGTAAAAAATACACAGTGTACAAGTGTAAAAAGTGCACAGTGTAAAAAATACACAGTGTACAAAATACACAGTTTTAAAAATACAAAGTGTACAAAGTACAAAGTGTACACAATACAAAGTACAAAGTGTAAAAAGTACAAAGTGTACAAGTGTACAAAGTGTGAAAAGCACAAAGTGTACAAGTGTACAAAGTACAAAGTGTGAAAAATACAGTGTCAAAAGTACACAGGTACAGGTACACAGGGACACAGGGACACAGGTACACAGGAACACAGGTACACAGGTACACAGGTACACAGGTACACAGGTACACAGGTACACAGGTACACAGGTACACAGGTACACAGGTACACAGGTACACAGGTACACAGGTACACAGGTACACAGGTACACAAGTACACAAGTACACAGGTACACAGGTACACAGGTACACAGGTACACAGGTACACAGGTACACAGGTACACAGGTACACAGGTATACAGGTACACAGGTACACAGGTACACAGGTACACAGGTACACGGGTACACAGGTACACAGGTACACGGGTACACAGGTACACAGGTACACGGGTACACAGGTACGCAGGTACACAGGTACGCAGGTACGCAGGTACGCAGGTACGCAGGTACACAGGTACAGTGTATAAGGTGCACAGTGTAAAATATACACAGTGTACAAAGTGCATAGTGTAAAAGTACAAAGTGTGCAATGTACACAGTACAAAAAATTGTAACGAAGCGTTACAAATCCCGGACCGCCGCCGAGTCATCGAGCAGCGGTCACCCGTCCGGTAGGCGAGCGAGACGCCGGGGACTAGCGCCGCGCCGCGCGTGACGCGCGCACCCGCACGGCCCCCCGCGCCGCCGCGCTACACCGCCCCTCCCACACCCAGCAGCAAGGCCGCGTCACCGGCGCACGATCCTGCATCGCGCTAACGAGACGGACCGGTGAAACAACGGCAGCCCCCGGGACGACCGACTCTGCATCGCGCTAACGACCCGCGCCCGATGTTCACTCAAGAGGCTCGAGACCAGGATGTGAAATGAGTTCTAACGGTACCGGCCTTAGGTTCGCATCCGGTTTTTGAGTAATTAGTTTCCGTCGGCTTGGGGTTGCCGAGACGACGAGGTACTGGAGATCCCGGAGGAAGGGGTCTATCCAGGTATCCCAACTGTCGGCTTAGGGGTCGCCGAGTAGACAGTTGGGCTTAGGGGGGATTAGGTGGGGATAGGGAACAACTGGGGAGTTAGGAACTGGTGATCCCGGAGGAAGGGGTCCAACCAGGCATCCGGACTGTCGGCTTGGGGTCGCCGAGTAGACAGCCTGGCTAAGAGGGGGGAACCAAATCAGGTTAGGACTTAGGCTCAACCCATGTAGGTAAAACTAGACCGGGATGATTAGGGATAGGACTTAGCCCGCGCTAGTCCTCAATCCGCGCCCGTTAAACCTCCGTGTAGAAAACGCGTCCGGGGTAGGTTATCGTATTAGCCGCGACTTAGGGGAACGGTTCGTTCCGTCGTGATCGCCCCGTAGTGAATAAACGTCGGTGGGTCGGGAACCGTCTAGGTCCGTTAGGGAGAGTGATGTAACGAGGAACCCGAGTAACACCCGCGGTAGAATCGCTGAGCTAGGTCATAGGAATTAAGCGTTGACACGTAGGTATCGCCCACTAGACTAAGTTATTCAAGTTAAGTGTCATGTATAACATAGGTTAATATGTTGTGTTAATAAACGTAAGTTGTAAATCATTACTATCGGTGGTTTCACTAAGTTAGATCCCTCATTCCCAGAGATAGGAACCCGTCTGGGGTTTAAACAGACCCGTGGCGACAGTGGCCAGCTCCCTCTGAGTCGCCACCCCGTCACAAAATACACAGTGTAAAAAGCATAGTGTACAATTTACACAGTGTAAAAAGTACAAAGTGTACAAAGTACACAGTGTACACAGAACAAAGTGTAAAAAGCACAAAGTGTACAAGTGTAAAAAGTACAAAGTGTAAAAAGTGTTCAAGTGTACAAAGTACGAAGTATAAAAAGTGCACAAAGTACACAGTGTACAAAATACACAGTGTACAAAGTACACAGTGTAAAAAATACACAGTGTAAAAAGTACACAGTCTAAAAATACACAGTGTACAAGTGTAAAAAGTGCACAGTGTAAAAAATACACAGTGTAAAACATACAAAGTGTACAAAGTACAAAGTGTACAAAATACAAAGTGTAAAAAGTACAAAGTGTACAAGTGTACAAAGTATAAAGTGTCAAAAGTACAAAGTGTACAAGTGTACAAAGTGTGAAAAGTACAAAGTCAAAGTGTACAAGTGTCAAAAGTGCACAGTGTAAAAAGTACACAGTGAACAAGTGTAAAAAGTACACAGTGTAAAAAGTACAAAAAGCAAAAGTACAAAGTGTACAAGTGTACAAGTGTACAGAGTACACAGTGTAAAAAGTACACAGTGTACAAGTGTAAAAAGTGCACAGTGTAAAAAATACAAAGTGTACAAAATACACAGTGTAAAAAATACAAAGTGTACAAAGTACAAAGTGTACAAAGTACAAAGTGAACAAGTGTACAAAGTGTGAAAAATACACAGTGTACAAGTGAACAAGTGTACAAAGTACACAGTGTAAAAAATACATAGTGCACAAGTGTACAAAGTACAAAGTGTGAAAAATACACAGTGTACAAAGAGCAAAGTGTAAAAAGTGTACAAGTGTACAAAGAACGAAGTGTAAAAAGTGCACAGTGTAAAAAATACAAAATGTAAAATGTACACAGTGTACAAAAAGCACAGTGTAAAAAATACAAAATGTAAAATGTACACAGTGTACAAAAAGCACAGTGTAAAATGTACACAGTGTACAAAGTGTACAGTCTAAAAAGTACACAGTGTAAAAAATACACTGTGTACAAGTGCACAAAGTACAAAGTGTACGAGTGTACAAAGTGTAAAAAGTACAAAGTGTACAAGTGTACAATGTACACAGTGTACAAAAAGCACAGTGTAAAAATACACAGTGTTCAGGTGTAAAAAGTACACACTGTAAATTGTACACAGTGCACAAAGTACGAGGTGTAAAAAGTACAAAGTGTACAAGTGTACAAAGTACAAAGTGTGAAAAATACACAGTTTCAAAAGTACAAAGTGTACAAAGTGTAAAAAGTACAAAGTGTACAAAGTACAAAGTGTGAAAAATACACAGTGTCAAAAGTACAAAGTGTACAAAGTACAAAGTGTACAAGTGTACAAGTGTACAAAGTACAAAGTGTACAAAGTTCACAGTATAAAAAATACACATTGTACATAATACACAGTGTAAAAGCAAAGTGTACAAAGTACACAGTGTAAAGAAAACAAAGTGTACAAAGTACACAGTGTAAATAATACAAAATGCACAAGTGTAAAAAATACATAGTGCACATGTGTAAAAAGTACACAGTGTACAAAGTACACAGTGTCAAAAGTACAAAGTACAAAGTGTAAAAAGTACAAAGTGTACAAGTGCACAAAGTACAAAGTGTGAAAAATACGCAGTGTCAAAAGTACACAGTGTAAAAAGTGCACAGTGTAAAAAATACACAATGTACAAGTGTACAAAGTACACAGAGCCAAAAATACACAGTGTAAAAAGTACACTGTGTAAAAAATACACAGTGTACAAGTGCACAAAGTACAAAGTGTACAAGTGTACAAAGTACAAAGTGTGAAAAATACACAGTGTCAAAAGTACAAAGTGTACACAGAACAAAGTGTAAAAAGTACAAAGTGTACAAGTGTACAAAGTATAAAGTGTACAAGTGTACAAAGTACAAAGTGTGAAAAATACACAGTGTCAAAAGTACACAGTGTAAAAAGTGCACAGTCTTAAAAGTACACAGTGTAAAATGTACACAGTGTACAAAGTGCACAGTGTAAAAAATTCTCAATGTACAAGTTTACAAAGTACACAGAGCAAAAAATACACAGTGTAAAAAGTACACAGTGTAAAAAATACACAGTGTACAAGTGCACAAAGTACAAAGTGTAAAAAGTACAAAGTATACAAGTATACAAAGTACAAAGTGTGAAAAATACACAGTGTCAAAAGTACAAAGCGTACAAAGTGTAAAAAGTACAAAGTGTACAAAGTACAAAGTGTACAAGTGTACAAGTGTACAAAGTGTACAAAGTGTACAAAGTACAAAGTGTACAAAGTACAAAGTGTACAAAGTACAAAGTGTACAAAGTACAAAGTGTACAAAGTACAAAGTGTACAAGTGTACAATGTCAAAAGTACAAAGCGTAAATAATACACAGTGTTATAAATACACCGTGTAAAAAATACACAGTGAAAAAAAATACACAGTGTAAAAAATACGCAGTTTTAAAAATACACAGTGTACAAAATACACAGTGTAAAATGTACAAAGTGTACAAAGTTCACAGTATAAAAAATACACATTGTACATAATACACAGTGTAAAAGCAAAGTGTACAAAGTACACAGTGTAAAGAAAACAAAGTGTACAAAGTACACAATGTAAATAATACAAAGTGTACAATTGTAAAAAATACATAGTGTACAGCTGTTAAAAGTACACAGTGTAAATAATACAAAGTGTACAAGTGTAAAAAATACATAGAGTACATGTGTAAAAAGTACACAGTGTACAAAATACACAGTGTCAAAAGTACAAAGTGTACAAAGTACAAAGTGTGAAAAGTACAAAGTGTACAAGTGTACAAAGTGTAAAAAGTACAAAGTTTTCAAAGTACAAAGTGTAAAAAGTACAAAGTGTACAAGTGTACAAAGCACAAAGTGTAAAAAGTACAAAGTGTACAAGTGCACAAAGTACAAAGTGTGAAAAATACACAGTGTCAAAAGTACACAGTGGAAAAAGTGCACAGTGGAAAAAGTACACAGTGTAAAATGTACACAGTGTACAAAGTGCACAGTGTAAAAAATACACAATATACAAGTGTACAGAGTACACAGAGCAAAAAATACACAGTGTAAAAAGTACACAGTGTAAAAAATACACAGTGTACAAGTGCACAAAGTACAAAGTGTACGAGTGTACAAAGTGTAAAAAGTACAAAGTTTACAAAGTACAAAGTGTAAAAAGTACAAAGTGTACAAGTGTACAAAGTACAAAGTGTAAAAAGTACAAAGTGTACAAGTGCACAAAGTATAAAGTGTGAAAAATACACAGTGTCAAAAGTACACAGTGTAAAAAGTGCACAGTGTAAAAAGTACACAGTGTAAAATGTACACAGTGTACAAAGTGCACAGTGTAAAAAATACACAGTGTACAAGTGCACAAAGTACAAAGTGTACGAGTGTACAAAGTGTAAAAAGTACAAAGTTTACAAAGTACAAAGTGTTAAAAGTACAAAGTGTACAAGTGTACAATGTACACAGTGTACAAAAAGCACAGTGTAAAAAATACACAGTGTACAGGTGTAAAAAGTACACATTGTAAAAAGTACACACTGTAAATTGTACACAGTGTACAAAGTGCACAGTGTAAAAAGTACACAGTGCAAAAAATACACAGTGTACAAAAAACACAGTGTAAAAAGTACACACTGTAAAAAATACACAGTGTACAAGTGCACAAAGTACAAAGTGTACAAGTGTACAAAGTACAAAGTGTGAAAAATACACAGTGTCATAAGTACAAAGTGTAAAAAGTACAAAGTGTGCAAAGTACAAAGTGTGAAAAATACACAGTGCCAAAAGTACAAAGTGTACAAAGTACGAAATGTACAAGTGTACAAAGTACAAACTGTACAAGTGTACCAAGTACACAGTGTAAAAAGTACAAAGTGTACAAGTGTACAAAGTACAAAGTGTGAAAAATACACAATGTCAAAAGTATAAAGTGTACAAAGAACAAACTGTACAAGTGTACGAAGTACACAGTGTAAAAAGTACAAAGTGTACAAGTGTAAAAAGTACAAAGTGCACAAAGTACAAAGTGTGAAAAATACACAGTGTCAAAAGTACAAAATGTACAAAGTACGAAATGTACAAGTGTACAAAGTACAAACTGTACAAGTGTACCAAGTACACAGTGTAAAAAGTACAAAGTGTGCAAGTGTACAAAGTACAAAGTGTGAAAAATACACAACGTCAAAAGTATAAAGTGTACAAAGTACAAACTGTACAAGTGTACGAAGTACACAGTGTAAAAAGTACAAAGTGTACAAGTGTACAAAGTACAAAGTGTGAAAAATACACAATGTCAAAAGTATAAAGTGTACAAAGTACAAACTGTACAAGTGCACAAAGTACAAAGTGTAAAAAGTACAAAGTGTACAAGTGCACAAAGTACAAAGTACACACTGTAAAAAGTGCACAGTGTAAAAAGTACACAGTGTAAAATGTACACAGTGTAAAAAATACACAGTGTACAAGTGCACAAAGTACAAAGTGTACGAGTGTACAAAGTGTACATGTGTACAAGGTACGCAGTGTACAAAAAGCACAGTTTAAAAAATACACAGTGTACAGGTGTAAAAAGTACACATTGTAAAAAGTACACACTGTAAATTGTACACAGTGCACAAAGTACAAAGTGTAAAAAGTACAAAGTGTACAAGTGTACAAAGTACAAAGTGTGAAAAATACACAGTGTCAAAAGTACAAAGTGTACAAGTGTACAAGTGTACAAGTGTACAAGTGTACAAAGTACAAAGTGTACAAGTGTACAATGTCAAAAGTACAAAGTGTAAATAATACACAGTGTAATAAATACACCGTGTAAAAAATACACAGCATACAAGTGCACAAAGTACAAAGTGTACAAGTGTACAAAGTACAAAGTGTGAAAAATACACAGTGCCAAAAGTACAAAGTGTACAAAGAACAAAGTGTAAAAAGTACAAAGTGTACAAGTGTACAAAGTACAAAGTGTAAAAAGTACACAGTGTACAAAATACACAGTGTCAAAAGTACAAAGTGTACAAAGTACAAAGTGTAAAAAGTACAAAGTGTACAAGTGTACAAAGTGTAAAAAGTACAAAGTTTACAAAGTACAAAGTCTAAAAAGTACAAAGTGTACAAGTGTACAAAGTACAAAGTGTAAAAAGTACAAAGTATACAAGTGCACAAAGTACAAAGTGTGAAAAATACACAGTGTCAAAAGTACACAGTGTAAAAAGTGCACAGTGTTAAAAGTACACAGTGTAAAATGTACACAGTGTACAAAGTGCACAGTGTAAAAAATACACAATGTACAAGTGTACAGAGTACACAGAGCAAAAAATACACAGTGTAAAAAATACACAGTGTACAAGTGCACAAAGTACAAAGTGTACGAGTGTACAAAGTGTAAAAAGTACAAAGTGTACAAGTGTACAAAGTACAAAGTGTGAAAAATACACAGTGTCAAAAGTACAAAGTGTAAAAAGTACAGTGTGCAAAGTACAAAGTGTGAAAAATACACAATGTCAAAAGTACAAAGTGTACAAAGTACAAAGTGTACAAGTGTACAAAGTAGAAAGTGTTAAAAATACACAATGTCAAAAGTACAAAGTGTACAAAGTACAAACTGTACAAGTGTACAAAGTGCACAGTGTATAAAATACACAGTGTCAAGAGTACAAACTGTACAAGTGTACACAGTGTAAAAAGTGCACAGTGTAAAAAGTACACAGTGTAAAATGTACACAGTGTACAAAGTGCACAGTGTAAAAAATACACAATGTACAAGTGTACAGAGTACACAGAGCAAAAAATACACAGTGTAAAAAGTACACAGTGTAAAAAATACACAGTGTACAAAATACACAGTGTACAAGTGTACAAAGTACACAGTGCAAAAATTACACAGTGTAAAAATTACACAGTGTAAAAAGTACACAGTGTACAAAATACACAGTGTACATGTGCACAAAGTACAAAATGTTAAAAATACACAATGTCAAAAGTACAAAGTGTACAAAGTACAAACTGTACAAGTGTACAAAGAACAAAGTGTGAAAAATACACAATGTCAAAAGTACAAAGTGTAAATAATACACAGTGTACAAAATACACAATGTAAAATGTACAAAGTGTACAAAGTTCACAGTATAGAAAATACACATTGTACATAATACACAGTGTAAATAAAACAATGTGTACACAGTACACAGTGTAAATAATACAAAGTGTACAAGTGTAAAAAATACATAGTGTACATGTGTAAAAAGTACACAGTGTACAAAAAACACAGTGTCAAAAGTACAAAGTGTACAAAGTACAAAGTGTACAAAGTGTAAAAAGTACAAAGTGCACAAAGTACAAAGTGTGAAAAATACACAGTGTCAAAAGTACACAGTGTAAAAAATTCACAGTGTACAAAATACACAGTGTACAAGTGTACAAAGTACACAGTGCAAAAATTACACAGTGTACAAAATACACAGTGTAAAAAGTGCACAGTTTAAAAAATACACAGTGTACAAGTGAACAAGTGCACAAAGTACAAAGTGTGAAAAATACACAGTGTACAAAGAACAAAGTGTAAAAAGTGTACAAGTGCACAAAGAACGAAGCGTTAAAAGTGCACAGTGTAAAAAATACACAATGTAAAATGTACACAGTGCACAAAAAGCACAGTGTAAAATGTACACAGTGTACAAAATGTACAGTCTAAAAAGTACACAGTGTAAATAATACACAGTGTACAAGTGTAAAAAGTGCACAGTGTAAAAACTACACAGTGTACAAAATACACAGTGTAAAACATACAAAGTGTACAAAGTACAAAGTGTACAAAATACAAAGTGTAAAACATACAAAGTGTACAAGTGTACAAAGTATAAAGTGTAAAAAGTACAAAGTGTACAAGTGTACAAAGTGTTAAAAGTACAAAGTCAAAGCGTCAAAAGTGCACAGTGTAAAAAGTACACCGTGTACAAGTGTAAAAAGTACAAAAAGCAAAAGTACAAAGTGTACAAGTGTACAAGTGTACAGAGTACACGGTGTAAAAAGTACACAGTGTGCAAGTGTAAAAAGTGCACAGTGTAAAAAATACACAGTGTACAAAATACACAGTGTAAAAAATACACAGTGTTCCAGTGTAAAACGTACACAGTGTACAAAGTACACAGTGCAAAAAATACACAGTGTAAAAAAGACACAGTGTTAAAAATACACAGTGTACAAGTGTAAAAAGTGCACTGTGTAAAAAATACACAGTGTACAAAATACACAGTGTAAAACATACAAAGTGTACAAAGCGTACAAAATACAAAGTGTTAAAAGTACAAAGTGTACAAGTGTACAAAGTATAAAGTGTAAAAAGTACAAAGTGTACAAGTGTACAAAGTGTACAAGTGTACAGAGTGTACAAGTGTCAAAAGTACACAGTGTAAAAAATACACAGTGTAAAAAGTGCACAGTGCACAAGTGTAAAAAGTACACAGTGTAAAAAGAACAAAGAGCAAAAACACAAATGGTACAAGTGTACAAGTGTACAAAGTACACAGTGTAAAAAATACACAGTGTACAAGTGTAAAAAGTGCACAGTGTAAAAAATACACAGTGTACAAAATACACAGTTTTAAAAATACAAAGTGTACAAAGTACAAAGTGTACACAATACAAAGTACAAAGTGTAAAAAGTACAAAGTGTACAAGTGTACAGAGTGTGAAAAGCACAAAGTGTGAAAAATACAGTGTCAAAAGTACACAGGTACAGGTACACAGGGACACAGGGACACAGGTACACAGGAACACAGGAACACAGGTACACAGGTACACAGGTACACAGGTACACAGGTACACAGGTACACAGGTACACAGGTACACAGGTACACAGGTACACAGGTACACAGGTACACAGGTACACAGGTACACAGGTACACAGGTACACAGGTACACAGGTACACAGGTACACGGGTACACGGGTACACAGGTACACAGGTACACAGGTACACAGGTACGCAGGTACACAGGTACGCAGGTACACAGGTACAGTGTATAAGGTGCACAGTGTAAAATATACACAGTGTACAAAGTGCATAGTGTAAAAAGTACACAGTGCAAAAAATACACAGTGTAAAAAGTACACAGTGTACAAGTGCACAAAGTACAAAGTGTAAAAAGTACAAAGTGTACAAGTGTACAAAGTACAAAGTGTGAAAAATACACAATGTCAAAAGTACAAAGTGTAAATAATACACAGTGTACAAAATACACAATGTAAAATGTACAAAGTGTACAAAGTTCACAGTATAGAAAATACACATTGTACATAATACACAGTGTAAAGAAAACAATGTGTACACAGTACACAGTGTAAATAATTCAAAGTGTACAAGTGTAAAAAATACATAGTGTACATGTGTAAAAAGGTACACAGTGTACAAAAAACACAGTGTCAAAAGTACACAGTGTACAAAGTGTAAAAAGTACAAAGTGCACAAAGTACAAAGTGTGAAAAGTACAAAGTGCACAAAGTACAAAATGTGAAAAATACACAGTGTCAAAAGTACAAAATGTACAAAGTACGAAATGTACAAGTGTACAAAGTACAAACTGTACAAGTGTACCAAGTACACAGTGTAAAAAGTACAAAGTGTACAAGTGTACAAAGTACAAAGTGTGAAAAATACACAATGTCAAAAGTATAAAGTGTACAAAGTACAAACTGTACAAGTGTACGAAGTACACAGTGTAAAAAGTACAAAGTGTACAAGTGTACAAAGTACAAAGTGTGAAAAATACACAATGTCAAAAGTATAAAGTGTACAAAGTACAAACTGTACAAGTGTACAAAGTACACAGTGTCAAAAGTACAAAGTGTACAAGTGTACAAAGTACAAAGTGTAAAAAGTACAAAGTGTACAAGTGTACAAAGTACAAAGTGTGAAAAATACACAATGTCAAAAGTATAAAGTGTACAAAGTACAAACTGTACAAGTGTACAAAGTACACAGTGTCAAAAGTACAAAGTGTACAAGTGTACAAAGTACAAAGTGTAAAAAGTACAAAGTGTACAAGTGTACAAGTGTACAGAGTGTACAAGTGTCAAAAGTACACAGTGTAAAAAATACACAGTGTAAAAAGTGCACAGTGCACAAGTGTAAAAAGTACACAGTGTAAAAAGAACAAAGAGCAAAAACACAAAGTGTACAAGTGTACAAGTGTACAAAGTACACAGTGTAAAAAATACACAGTGTACAAGTGTAAAAAGTGCACAGTGTAAAAAATACACAGTGTACAAAATACACAGTTTTAAAAATACAAAGTGTACAAAGTACAAAGTGTACACAATACAAAGTACAAAGTGTAAAAAGTACAAAGTGTACAAGTGTACAGAGTGTGAAAAGCACAAAGTGTGAAAAATACAGTGTCAAAAGTACACAGGTACAGGTACACAGGGACACAGGGACACAGGTACACAGGAACACAGGTACACAGGTACACAGGTACACAGGTACACAGGTACACAGGTACACAGGTACACAGGTACACAGGTACACAGGTACACGGGTACACAGGTACACAGGTACACAGGTACACAGGTACGCAGGTACACAGGTACAGTGTATAAGGTGCACAGTGTAAAATATACACAGTGTACAAAGTGCATAGTGTGAAAAGTACACAGTGCAAAAAATACACAGTGTAAAAAGTACACAGTGTACAAGTGCACAAAGTACAAAGTGTAAAAAGTACAAAGTGTACAAGTGTACAAAGTACAAAGTGTGAAAAATACACAATGTCAAAAGCACAAAGTGTAAATACTACACAGTGTACAAAATACACAATGTAAAATGTACAAAGTGTACAACGTTCACAATATAGAAAATACACATTGTACATAATACACAGTGTAAAGAAAACAATGTGTACACAGTACACAGTGTA
Organism: Blastobasis lacticolella; assembly: GCA_905147135.1. Lineage (NCBI taxonomy): Eukaryota > Metazoa > Arthropoda > Insecta > Lepidoptera > Blastobasidae > Blastobasis > Blastobasis lacticolella. Next base: position 23,110,559 of record LR990042.1, read on the forward strand.
AATAATTCAAAGTGTACAAGTGTAAAAAATACATAGTGTACATGTGTAAAAAGTACACAGTGTACAAAAAACACAGTGTCAAAAGTACAAAGTGTACAAAGTGTAAAAAGTACAAAGTGCACAAAGTACAAAGTGTGAAAAGTACAAAGTGCACAAAGTACAAAGTGTGAAAAATACACAGTGTCAAAAGTACAAAATGTACAAAGTACGAAATGTACAAGTGTACAAAGTACAAACTGTACAAGTGTACCAAGTACACAGTGTAAAAAGTACAAAGTGTACAAGTGTACAAAGTACAAAGTGTGAAAAATACACAATGTCAAAAGTATAAAGTGTACAAAGTACAAACTGTACAAGTGTACAAAGTACACAGTGTCAAAAGTACAAAGTGTACAAGTGTACAAAGTACAAAGTGTAAAAAGTACAAAGTGTACAAGTGTACAAAGTACAAAGTGTGAAAAATACACAATGTCAAAAGTATAAAGTGTACAAAGTACAAACTGTACAAGTGTACAAAGTACACAGTGTCAAAAGTACAAAGTGTACAAGTGTACAAAGTACAAAGTGTAAAAAGTGCACAGTTTAAAAAATACACAGTGTACAAGTGCACAAAGTACAAAGTGTGAAAAATACACAGTGTACAAAGAACAAAGTGTAAAAAGTGTACAAGTGCATAAAGAACGAAGCGTTAAAAGTGCACAGTGTAAAAAATACACAATGTAAAATGTACACAGTGCACAAAAAGCACAGTGTAAAATGTACACAGTGTACAAAGTGTACAGTCTAAAAAGTACACAGTGTAAAAAATACACAGTGTACAAGTGTAAAAAGTGCACAGTGTAAAAACTACACAGTGTACAAAATACACAGTGTAAAACATACAAAGTGTACAAAGTACAAAGTGTACAAAATACAAAGTGTACAAAATACAAAGTGTACAAGTGTACAAAGTATAAAGTGTAAAAAGTACAAAGTGTACAAGTGTACAAAGTGTTAAAAGTACAAAGTCAAAGCGTCAAAAGTGCACAGTGTAAAAAGTACACAGTGTACAAGTGTAAAAAGTACAAAAAGCAAAAGTACAAAGTGTACAAGTGTACAAGTGTACAGAGTACACGGTGTAAAAAGTACACAGTGTACAAGTGTAAAAAAAGCACAGTGTAAAAAATACACAGTGTACAAAATACACAGTGTAAAAAATACACAGTGTTCCAGTGTAAAACGTACACAGTGTACAAAGTACACAGTGCAAAAAATACACAGTGTAAAAAAGACACAGCGTTAAAAATACACAGTGTACAAGTGTAAAAAGTGCACTGTGTAAAAAATACACAGTGTACAAAATACACAGTGTAAAACATACAAAGTGTACAAAGCGTATAAAATACAAAGTGTAAAAAGTACAAAGTGTACAAGTGTACAAAGTATAAAGTGTAAAAAGTACAAAGTGTACAAGTGTACAAAGTGTACAAGTGTACAAGTGTACAGAGTGTACAAGTGTCAAAAGTACACAGTGTAAAAAATACACAGTGTAAAAAGTATACAGTGCACAAGTGTAAAAAGTACACAGTGTAAAAAGAACAAAGAGCAAAAACACAAAGTGTACAAGTGTACAAGTGTACAAAGTACACAGTGTAAAAAATACACAGTGTACAAGTGTAAAAAGTGCACAGTGTAAAAAATACACAGTGTACAAAATACACAGTTTTAAAAATATAAAGTGTACAAAGTACAAAGTGTACACAATACAAAGTACAAAGTGTAAAAAGTACAAAGTGTACAAGTGTACATAGTGTGAAAAGCACAAAGTGTGAAAAATACAGTGTCAAAAGTACCACAGGTACAGGTACACAGGGACACAGGGACACAGGTACACAGGAACACAGGTACACAGGTACACAGGTACACAGGTACACAGGTACACAGGTACACAGGTACACAGGTACACAGGTACACAGGTACACAGGTACACAAGTACACAGGTACACAGGTACACAGGTACACAGGTACACAGGTACACAGGTACACAGGTACACAGGTACACAGGTACACAGGTACACAGGTACACAGGTACACAGGTACACGGGTACACAGGTACACAGGTACACAGGTACACAGGTACGCAGGTACACAGGTACGCAGGTACACAGGTACAGTGTATAAGGTGCACAGTGTAAAATATACACAGTGTACAAAGTGCATAGTGTAAAAAGTACACAGTGCAAAAAATACACAGTGTAAAAAGTACACAGTGTACAAGTGCACAAAGTACAAAGTGTAAAAAGTACAAAGTGTACAAGTGTACAAAGTACAAAGTGTGAAAAATACACAATGTCAAAAGTACAAAGTGTAAATAATACACAGTGTACAAAATACACAATGTAAAATGTACAAAGTGTACAAAGTTCACAGTATAGAAAATACACATTGTACATAATACACAGTGTAAAGAAAACAATGTGTACACAGTACACAGTGTAAATAATTCAAAGTGTACAAGTGTAAAAAATACATAGTGTACATGTGTAAAAAGTACACAGTGTACAAAAAACACAGTGTCAAAAGTACAAAGTGTACAAAGTGTAAAAAGTACAAAGTGCACAAAGTACAAAGTGTGAAAAATACACAGTGTCAAAAGTACAAAGTGCACAAAGTACAAAGTGTGAAAAATACACAGTGTCAAAAGTACAAAATGTACAAAGTACGAAATGTACAAACGTACAAAGTACAAACTGTACAAGTGTACCAAGTACACAGTGTAAAAAGTACAAAGTGTACAAGTGTACAAAGTACAAAGTGTGAAAAATACACAATGTCAAAAGTATAAAGTGTACAAAGTACAAACTGTACAAGTGTACGAAGTACACAGTGTAAAAAGTACAAAGTGTACAAGTGTATAAAGTACAAAGTGTGAAAAATACACAATGTCAAAAGTATAAAGTGTACAAAGTACAAACTGTACAAGTGTACAAAGTACACAGTGTCAAAAGTACAAAGTGTACAAGTGTACAAAGTACAAAGTGTAAAAAGTACAAAGTGTACAAGTGTACAAAGTACAAAGTGTGAAAAATGCACAGAGCAAAAAATACACAGTGCAAAAAGTACAAAGTGTTAAAAATACACAGTGTACAAGTGCACAAAGAACGAAGCGTTAAAAGTGCACAGTGTAAAAAATACACAATATAAAATGTACACAGTGCACAAAAAGCACAGTGTAAAATGTACACAGTGTACAAAGTGTACAGTCTAAAAAGTACACAGTGTAAAAAATACACAGTGTACAAGTGTAAAAAGTGCACAGTGTACAAAATACACAGTGTAAAACATACAAAGTGTACAAAGTACAAAGTGTACAAAATACAAAGTGTAAAACATACAAAGTGTACAAGTGTACAAAGTATAAAGTGTAAAAAGTACAAAGTGTACAAGTGTACAAAGTGTTAAAAGTACAAAGTCAAAGCGTCAAAAGTGCACAGTGTAAAAAGTACACAGTGTACAAGTGTAAAAAGTACAAAAAGCAAAAGTACAAAGTGTACAAGTGTACAAGTGTACAGAGTACACGGTGTAAAAAGTACACAGTGTACAAGTGTAAAAAGTGCACAGTGTAAAAAATACACAGTGTACAAAATACACAGTGTAAAAAATACACAGTGTTCCAGTGTAAAACGTACACAGTATACAAAGTACACAGTGCAAAAAATACACAGTGTAAAAAAGACACAGTGTTAAAAATACACAGTGTACAAGTGTAAAAAGTGCACTGTGTAAAAAATACACAGTGTACAAAATACACAGTGTAAAACATACAAAGTGTACAAAGCGTACAAAATACAAAGTGTAAAAAGTACAAAGTGTACAAGTGTACAAAGTATAAAGTGTAAAAAGTACAAAGTGTACAAGTGTACAAAGTGTACAAGTGTACAAGTGTACAGAGTGTACAAGTGTCAAAAGTACACAGTGTAAAAAATACACAGTGTAAAAAGTGCACAGTGTAAAAAGTACACAGTGCACAAGTGTAAAAAGTACACAGTGTAAAAAGAACAAAGAGCAAAAACACAAAGTGTACAAGTGTACAAGTGTACAAAGTACACAGTGTAAAAAATACACAGTGTACAAGTGTAAAAAGTGCACAGTGTAAAAAATACAAAGTGTACAAAATACACAGTTTTAAAAATACAAAGTGTACAAAGTACAAAGTGTACACAATACAAAGTACAAAGTGTAAAAAGTACAAAGTGTACAAGTGTACAAAGTGTGAAAAGCACAAAGTGTACAAGAGTACAAAGTACAAAGTGTGAAAAATACAGTGTCAAAAGTACACAGGTACAGGTACACAGGGACACAGGGACACAGGTACACAGGAACACAGGTACACAGGTACACAGGTACACAGGTACACAGGTACACAGGTACACAGGTACACAGGTACACAGGTACACAGGTACACAGGTACACAGGTACACAGGTACACAGGTACACAGGTACACAGGTACACAGGTACACAGGTACACAGGTACACAGGTACACAGGTACACAGGTACACAGGTACACAGGTACACAGGTACACAGGTACACAAGTACACAAGTACACAGGTACACAGGTACACAGGTACACAGGTACACAGGTACACAGGTACACAGGTACACAGGTACACAGGTACACGGGTACACAGGTACACAGGTACACGGGTACACAGGTACACAGGTACACAGGTACACAGGTACGCAGGTACACAGGTACGCAGGTACACATGTACAGTGTATAAGGTGCACAGTGTAAAATATACACAGTGTACAAAGTGCATAGTGTAAAAAGTACACAGTGCAAAAAATACACAGTGTAAAAAGTACACAGTGTACAAGTGCACAAAGTACAAAGTGTAAAAAGTACAAAGTGTACAAGTGTACAAAGTACAAAGTGTGAAAAATACACAATGTCAAAAGTACAAAGTGTAAATAATACACAGTGTACAAAATACACAATGTAAAATGTACAAAGTGTACAAAGTTCACAGTATAGAAAATACACATTGTACATAATACACAGTGTAAAGAAAACAATGTGTACACAGTACACAGTGTAAATAATACAAAGTGTACAAGTGTAAAAAATACATAGTGTACATGTGTAAAAAGTACACTGTGTACAAAAAACACAGTGTCAAAAGTACAAAGTGTACAAAGTACAAAGTGTACAAAGTACAAAGTGTACAAAGTGTAAAAAGTACAAAGTGCACAAAGTACAAAGTGTGAAAAATACACAGTGTCAAAAGTACAAAATGTACAAAGTACGAAATGTACAAGTGTACAAAGTACAAACTGTACAAGTGTACCAAGTACACAGTGTAAAAAGTACAAAGTGTACAAGTGTACAAAGTACAAAGTGTGAAAAATACACAATGTCAAAAGTATAAAGTGTACAAAGTACAAACTGTACAAGTGTACGAAGTACACAGTGTAAAAAGTACAAAGTGTACAAGTGTACAAAGTACAAAGTGTGAAAAATACACAATGTCAAAAGTATAAAGTGTACAAAGTACAAACTGTACAAGTGTACAAAGTACACAGTGTCAAAAGTACAAAGTGTACAAGTGTACAAAGTACAAAGTGTAAAAAGTACAAAGTGTACAAGTGTACAAAGTACAAAGTGTGAAAAATGCACAGAGCAAAAAATACACAGTGCAAAAAGTACACAGTGTTAAAAATACACAGTGTACAAGTGCACAAAGTACAAAGTACAAAAAGTACAAAGTGTACAAGTGTACAAAGTGTAAAAATTACAAAGTTTACAAAGTACAAAGTGTACAAGTGTACAAAGTACACAGTGTAAAAATACACATTGTAAAAAGTACACAGTGTACAAAGTGCACAGTGTAAAAAATACACAGTGTACAGGTGTAAAAAGTACACACTGTAAATTGTACACAGTGTACAAAGTGCACAGTGTAAAAAGTACACAGTGCAAAAAATACACAGTGTAAAAAGTACACAGTGTACAAGTGCACAAAGTACAAAGTGTAAAAAGTACAAAGTGTACAAGTGTACAAAGTACAAAGTGTAAATAATACACAGTGTACAAAATACACAATGTAAAATGTACAAAGTGTACAAAGTTCACAGTATAGAAAATACACATTGTACATAATACACAGTGTAAAGAAAACAATGTGTACACAGTACACAGTGTAAATAATACAAAGTGTACAAGTGTAAAAAATACATAGTGTACATGTGTAAAAAGTACACAGTGTACAAAAAACACAGTGTCAAAAGTACAAAGTGTACAAAGTACAAAGTGTACAAAGTGTAAAAAGTACAAAGTGCACAAAGTACAAAGAGTGAAAAATACACAGTGTCAAAAGTACAAAGTGCACAAAGTACAAAGTGTGAAAAATACACAGTGTCAAAAGTACAAAATGTACAAAGTACGAAATGTACAAGTGTACAAAGTACAAACTGTACAAGTGTACCAAGTACACAGTGTAAAAAGTACAAAGTGTACAAGTGTACAAAGTACAAAGTGTGAAAAATACACAATGTCAAAAGTATAAAGTGTACAAAGTACAAACTGTACAAGTGTACGAAGTACACAGTGTAAAAAGTACAAAGTGTACAAGTGTACAAAGTACAAAGTGTGAAAAATACACAATGTCAAAAGTATAAAGTGTACAAAGTACAAACTGTACAAGTGTACAAAGTACACAGTGTCAAAAGTACAAAGTGTACAAGTTTACAAAGTACAAAGTGTAAAAAGTACAAAGTGTACAAGTGTACAAAGTACAAAGTGTGAAAAATGCACAGAGCAAAAAATACACAGTGCAAAAAGTACACAGTGTTAAAAATACACAGTGTACAAGTGCACAAAGTACAAAGTACAAAAAGTACAAAGTGTACAAGTGTACAAAGTGTAAAAATTACAAAGTTTACAAAGTACAAAGTGTACAAGTGTACAAAGTACACAGTGTAAAAATACACATTGTAAAAAGTACACAGTGTACAAAGTGCACAGTGTAAAAAATACACAGTGTACAGGTGTAAAAAGTACAAGTGAACAAAGTGCAAAGTGTGAAAAATACACAATGTCAAAAGTACAAAGTGTACAAAGTACAAACTGTACAAGTGTACAAAGTACACAGTGTCAAAAGTACAAAGTGTACAAGTGTACAAAGTACAAAGTGTACAAAGTACAAACTGTACAAGTGTACAAAATACACAGTGTAAAAAATACACAGTGTCAAAAGTACAAAGTGCACAAAGTACAAAGTGTACAAGTGTAAAAAGTACAAAGTGTGAAAAATACACAATATCAAAAGTACAAAGTGTAAATAATACACAGTGTAATAAATACACCGTGTAAAAAATACACAGTGAAAAAATATACACAGTGTTAAAAATACACAGTGTACAAAATATACAGTGTACAAAATACACAGTGTAAAATGTACAAAGTAAACAAAGTTCACAGTATAAAAAATACACATTGTACATAATACACAGTATAAAAGCAGAGTGCACAAAGTACACAGTGTAAAGAAAACAATGTGTACACAGTACACAGTGTAAATAATACATAGTGTACATGTGTAAAAAGTACACAGTGTACAAAAAACACAGTGTCAAAAGTGCAAAGTGTACAAAGTACAAACTGTACAAGTGTACAAAGAACAAAGTACAAACTGTACAAGTGTACAAAGAACAAAGTGTAAAAAGTACAAAGTGTACAAGTGTGAAATATACACAATGTCAAAAGTGCAAAGTGTACAAAGTACAAACTGTACAAGTGTACAAAGTACACAGTGTAAAAAATACAGTGTCAAAAGTACAAAGTGTACAAAGTACAAAGTGTACAAGTGCACAAAGTACAAACTGTACAAGTGTACAAAGTACAAAGTGTGAAAAATACACAATGTCAAAAGTATAAAGTGTACAAAGTACAAACTGTACAAGTGTACAAAGTACACAGTGTCAAAAGTACAAAGTGTACAAAGTACAAAGTGTACAAAGTACAAAGTGTACAAGTGTTCAAAGTGTACAAGTGTACAAAGTGTACACGTGTACAAAGTACAAAGTGTACAAAGTACAAACTGTACAAGTGTACAAAGTACACAGTGTAAAAAATACACAGTGTCAAAAGTACAAAGTGCACAAAGTACAAAGTGTACAAGTGTACAAAGTACAAAGTGTGAAAAATACACAATATCAAAAGTACAAAGTGTAAAAAATACACAGTGTAATAAATACACCGTGTAAAAAATACACAGTGTAATAAATACACCGTGTAAAAAATACACAGTGAAAAAATATACACAATGTAAAAAATACACAGTGTAAAAAATACACAGTGTAAAATGTACACAGTGTACAAAGTTCACAGAATTAAAAATATACAGTGTACAAAGTACACAGTGTACAAAATACACAGTGTAAAAAGTGCACAGTTTAAAAAATACACAGTGTACAAGTGAACAAGTGCACAAAGTACAAAGTGTGAAAAATACACAGTGTACAAAGAACAAAGTGTAAAAAGTGTACAAGTGCACAAAGAACGAAGCGTTAAAAGTGCACAGTGTAAAAAATACACAATGTAAAATGTACACAGTGCACAAAAAGCACAGTGTAAAATGTACACAGTGTACAAAATGTACAGTCTAAAAAGTACACAGTGTAAAAAATACACAGCGTACAAGTGTAAAAAGTTCACAGTGTAAAAACTACACAGTGTACAAAATACACAGTGTAAAACATACAAAGTGTACAAAGTACAAAGTGTACAAAATACAAAGTGTAAAACATACAAAGTGTACAAGTGTACAAAGTATAAAGTGTAAAAAGTACAAAGTGTACAAGTGTACAAAGTGTTAAAAGTACAAAGTCAAAGCGTCAAAAGTGCACAGTGTAAAAAGTACACAGTGTACAAGTGTAAAAAGTACAAAAAGCAAAAGTACAAAGTGTACAAGTGTACAAGTGTACAGAGTACACGGTGTAAAAAGTACACAGTGTACAAGTGTAAAAAGTGCACAGTGTAAAAAATACACAGTGTACAAAATACACAGTGTAAAAAATACACAGTGTTCCAGTGTAAAACGTACACAGTGTACAAAGTACACAGTGCAAAAAATACACAGTGTAAAAAAGACACAGTGTTAAAAATACACAGTGTACAAGTGTAAAAAGTGCACTGTGTAAAAAATACACAGTGTACAAAATACACAGTGTAAAACATACAAAGTGTACAAAGCGTACAAAATACAAAGTGTAAAAAGTACAAAGTGTACAAGTGTACAAAGTATAAAGTGTAAAAAGTACAAAGTGTACAAGTGTACAAAGTGTACAAGTGTACAAGTGTACAGAGTGTACAAGTGTCAAAAGTACACAGCGTAAAAAATACACAGTGTAAAAAGTGCACAGTGTAAAAAGTACACAGTGCACAAGTGTAAAAAGTACACAGTGTAAAAAGAACAAAGAGCAAAAACACAAAGTGTACAAGTGTACAAGTGTACAAAGTACACAGTGTAAAAAATACACAGTGTACAAGTGTAAAAAGTGCACAGTGTAAAAAATACACAGTGTACAAAATACACAGTTTTAAAAATACAAAGTGTACAAAGTACAAAGTGTACACAATACAAAGTACAAAGTGTAAAAAGTACAAAGTGTACAAGTGTACAAAGTGTGAAAAGCACAAAGTGTACAAGTGTACAAAGTACAAAGTGTGAAAAATACAGTGTCAAAAGTACACAGGTACAGGTACACAGGGACACAGGGACACAGGTACACAGGAACACAGGTACACAGGTACACAGGTACACAGGTACACAGGTACACAGGTACACAGGTACACAGGTACACAGGTACACAGGTACACAGGTACACAGGTACACAAGTACACAGGTACACAGGTACACAGGTACACAGGTACACAGGTACACAGGTACACAGGTACACAGGTACACAGGTACACAGGTACACAGGTACACAGGTACACGGGTACACAGGTACACAGGTACACGGGTACACAGGTACGCAGGTACACAGGTACGCAGGTACGCAGGTACGCAGGTACACAGGTACAGTGTATAAGGTGCACAGTGTAAAATATACACAGTGTACAAAGTGCATAGTGTAAAAGTACAAAGTGTGCAATGTACACAGTACAAAAAATTGTAACGAAGCGTTACAAATCCCGGACCGCCGCCGAGTCATCGAGCAGCGGTCACCCGTCCGGTAGGCGAGCGAGACGCCGGGGACTGGCGCCGCGCCGCGCGTGACGCGCGCACCCGCACGGCCCCCCGCGCCGCCGCGCTACACCGCCCCTCCCACACCCAGCAGCAAGGCCGCGTCACCGGCGCACGATCCTGCATCGCGCTAACGAGACGGACCGGTGAAACAACGGCAGCCCCCGGGACGACCGACTCTGCATCGCGCTAACGACCCGCACCCGATGTTCACTCAAGAGGCTCGAGACCAGGATGTGAAATCAGTTCTAACGGTACCGGCCTTAGGTTCGCATCCGGTTTTTGAGTAATTAGTTTCCGTCGGCTTGGGGTTGCCGAGACGACGAGGTACTGGAGATCCCGGAGGAAGGGGTCTATCCAGGTATCCCAACTGTCGGCTTAGGGGTCGCCGAGTAGACAGTTGGGCTTAGGGGGGATTAGGTGGGGATAGGGAACAACTGGGGAGTTAGGAACTGGTGATCCCGGAGGAAGGGGTCCAACCAGGCATCCGGACTGTCGGCTTGGGGTCGCCGAGTAGACAGCCTGGCTAAGAGGGGGAAACCAAATCAGGTTAGGACTTAGGCTCAACCCATGTAGGTAAAACTAGACCGGGATGATTAGGGATAGGACTTAGCCCGCGCTAGTCCTCAATCCGCGCCCGTTAAACCTCCGTGTAGAAAACGCGTCCGGGGTAGGTTATCGTATTAGCCGCGACTTAGGGGAACGGTTCGTTCCGTCGTGATCGCCCCGTAGTGAATAAACGTCGGTGGGTCGGGAACCGTCTAGGTCCGTTAGGGAGAGTGATGTAACGAGGAACCCGAGTAACACCCGCGGTAGAATCGCTGAGCTAGGTCATAGGAATTAAGCGTTGACACGTAGGTATCGCCCACTAGACTAAGTTATTCAAGTTAAGTGTCATGTATAACATAGGTTAATATGTTGTGTTAATAAACGAAAGTTGTAAATCATTACTATCGGTGGTTTCACTAAGTTAGATCCCTCATTCCCAGAGATAGGAACCCGTCTGGGGTTTAAACAGACCCGTGGCGACAGTGGCCAGCTCCCTCTGAGTCGCCACCCCGTCACAAAATACACAGTGTAAAAAGCATAGTGTACAATTTACACAGTGTAAAAAGTGTTCAAGTGTACAAAGTACGAAGTATAAAAAGTGCACAAAGTACACAGTGTACAAAATACACAGTGTACAAAGTACACAGTGCAAAAAATACACAGTGTAAAAAGTACACAGTGTAAAAATACACAGTGTACAAGTGTAAAAAGTGCACAGTGTAAAAAATACACAGTGTAAAACATACAAAGTGTACAAAGTACAAAGTGTACAAAATACAAAGTGTAAAAAGTACAAAGTGTACAAGTGTACAAAGTATAAAGTGTCAAAAGTACAAAGTGTACAAGTGTACAAAGTGTGAAAAGTACAAAGTCAAAGTGTACAAGTGTCAAAAGTGCACAGTGTAAAAAGTACACAGTGAACAAGTGTAAAAAGTACACAGTGTAAAAAGTACAAAAAGCAAAAGTACAAAGTGTACAAGTGTACAAGTGTACAGAGTACACAGTGTAAAAAGTACACAGTGTACAAGTGTAAAAAGTGCACAGTGTAAAAAATACAAAGTGTACAAAATACACAGTGTAAAAAATACAAAGTGTACAAAGTACAAAGTGTACAAAGTACAAAGTGAACAAGTGTACAAAGTGTGAAAAATACACAGTGTACAAGTGAACAAGTGTACAAAGTACACAGTGTAAAAAATACATAGTGCACAAGTGTACAAAGTACAAAGTGTGAAAAATACACAGTGTACAAAGAGCAAAGTGTAAAAAGTGTACAAGTGTACAAAGAACGAAGTGTAAAAAGTGCACAGTGTAAAAAATACAAAATGTAAAATGTACACAGTGTACAAAAAGCACAGTGTAAAATGTACACAGTGTACAAAGTGTACAGTCTAAAAAGTACACAGTGTAAAAAATACACTGTGTACAAGTGCACAAAGTACAAAGTGTACGAGTGTACAAAGTGTAAAAAGTACAAAGTGTACAAGTGTACAATGTACACAGTGTACAAAAAGCACAGTGTAAAAATACACAGTGTTCAGGTGTAAAAAGTACACACTGTAAATTGTACACAGTGCACAAAGTACGAGGTGTAAAAAGTACAAAGTGTACAAGTGTACAAAGTACAAAGTGTGAAAAATACACAGTTTCAAAAGTACAAAGTGTACAAAGTGTAAAAAGTACAAAGTGTACAAAGTACAAAGTGTGAAAAATACACAGTGTCAAAAGTACAAAGTGTACAAAGTACAAAGTGTACAAAGTACAAAGTGTACAAGTGTACAAGTGTACAAAGTACAAAGTGTACAAAGTTCACAGTATAAAAAATACACATTGTACATAATACACAGTGTAAAAGCAAAGTGTACAAAGTACACAGTGTAAAGAAAACAAAGTGTACAAAGTACACAGTGTAAATAATACAAAATGCACAAGTGTAAAAAATACATAGTGCACATGTGTAAAAAGTACACAGTGTACAAAGTACACAGTGTCAAAAGTACAAAGTACAAAGTGTAAAAAGTACAAAGTGTACAAGTGCACAAAGTACAAAGTGTGAAAAATACGCAGTGTCAAAAGTACACAGTGTAAAAAGTGCACAGTGTAAAAAATACACAATGTACAAGTGTACAAAGTACACAGAGCCAAAAATACACAGTGTAAAAAGTACACTGTGTAAAAAATACACAGTGTACAAGTGCACAAAGTACAAAGTGTACAAGTGTACAAAGTACAAAGTGTGAAAAATACACAGTGTCAAAAGTACAAAGTGTACACAGAACAAAGTGTAAAAAGTACAAAGTGTACAAGTGTACAAAGTATAAAGTGTACAAGTGTACAAAGTACAAAGTGTGAAAAATACACAGTGTCAAAAGTACACAGTGTAAAAAGTGCACAGTCTTAAAAGTACACAGTGTAAAATGTACACAGTGTACAAAGTGCACAGTGTAAAAAATTCTCAATGTACAAGTTTACAAAGTACACAGAGCAAAAAATACACAGTGTAAAAAGTACACAGTGTAAAAAATACACAGTGTACAAGTGCACAAAGTACAAAGTGTAAAAAGTACAAAGTATACAAGTATACAAAGTACAAAGTGTGAAAAATACACAGTGTCAAAAGTACAAAGCGTACAAAGTGTAAAAAGTACAAAGTGTACAAAGTACAAAGTGTACAAGTGTACAAGTGTACAAAGTGTACAAAGTGTACAAAGTACAAAGTGTACAAAGTACAAAGTGTACAAAGTACAAAGTGTACAAAGTACAAAGTGTACAAAGTACAAAGTGTACAAAGTACAAAGTGTACAAGTGTACAATGTCAAAAGTACAAAGCGTAAATAATACACAGTGTTATAAATACACCGTGTAAAAAATACACAGTGAAAAAAAATACACAGTGTACAAAATACGCAGTTTTAAAAATACACAGTGTACAAAATACACAGTGTAAAATGTACAAAGTGTACAAAGTTCACAGTATAAAAAATACACATTGTACATAATACACAGTGTAAAAGCAAAGTGTACAAAGTACACAGTGTAAAGAAAACAAAGTGTACAAAGTACACAATGTAAATAATACAAAGTGTACAATTGTAAAAAATACATAGTGTACAGCTGTTAAAAGTACACAGTGTAAATAATACAAAGTGTACAAGTGTAAAAAATACATAGTGTACATGTGTAAAAAGTACACAGTGTACAAAATACACAGTGTCAAAAGTACAAAGTGTACAAAGTACAAAGTGTGAAAAGTACAAAGTGTACAAGTGTACAAAGTGTAAAAAGTACAAAGTTTTCAAAGTACAAAGTGTAAAAAGTACAAAGTGTACAAGTGTACAAAGCACAAAGTGTAAAAAGTACAAAGTGTACAAGTGCACAAAGTACAAAGTGTGAAAAATACACAGTGTCAAAAGTACACAGTGGAAAAAGTGCACAGTGGAAAAAGTACACAGTGTAAAATGTACACAGTGTACAAAGTGCACAGTGTAAAAAATACACAATATACAAGTGTACAGAGTACACAGAGCAAAAAATACACAGTGTAAAAAGTACACAGTGTAAAAAATACACAGTGTACAAGTGCACAAAGTACAAAGTGTACGAGTGTACAAAGTGTAAAAAGTACAAAGTTTACAAAGTACAAAGTGTAAAAAGTACAAAGTGTACAAGTGTACAAAGTACAAAGTGTAAAAAGTACAAAGTGTACAAGTGCACAAAGTATAAAGTGTGAAAAATACACAGTGTCAAAAGTACACAGTGTAAAAAGTGCACAGTGTAAAAAGTACACAGTGTAAAATGTACACAGTGTACAAAGTGCACAGTGTAAAAAATACACAGTGTACAAGTGCACAAAGTACAAAGTGTACGAGTGTACAAAGTGTAAAAAGTACAAAGTTTACAAAGTACAAAGTGTTAAAAGTACAAAGTGTACAAGTGTACAATGTACACAGTGTACAAAAAGCACAGTGTAAAAAATACACAGTGTACAGGTGTAAAAAGTACACATTGTAAAAAGTACACACTGTAAATTGTACACAGTGTACAAAGTGCACAGTGTAAAAAGTACACAGTGCAAAAAATACACAGTGTACAAAAAACACAGTGTAAAAAGTACACACTGTAAAAAATACACAGTGTACAAGTGCACAAAGTACAAAGTGTACAAGTGTACAAAGTACAAAGTGTGAAAAATACACAGTGTCATAAGTACAAAGTGTAAAAAGTACAAAGTGTGCAAAGTACAAAGTGTGAAAAATACACAGTGCCAAAAGTACAAAGTGTACAAAGTACGAAATGTACAAGTGTACAAAGTACAAACTGTACAAGTGTACCAAGTACACAGTGTAAAAAGTACAAAGTGTACAAGTGTACAAAGTACAAAGTGTGAAAAATACACAATGTCAAAAGTATAAAGTGTACAAAGTACAAACTGTACAAGTGTACGAAGTATACAGTGTAAAAAGTACAAAGTGTACAAGTGTAAAAAGTACAAAGTGCACAAAGTACAAAGTGTGAAAAATACACAGTGTCAAAAGTACAAAATGTACAAAGTACGAAATGTACAAGTGTACAAAGTACAAACTGTACAAGTGTACCAAGTACACAGTGTAAAAAGTACAAAGTGTGCAAGTGTACAAAGTACAAAGTGTGAAAAATACACAACGTCAAAAGTATAAAGTGTACAAAGTACAAACTGTACAAGTGTACGAAGTACACAGTGTAAAAAGTACAAAGTGTACAAGTGTACAAAGTACAAAGTGTGAAAAATACACAATGTCAAAAGTATAAAGTGTACAAAGTACAAACTGTACAAGTGCACAAAGTACAAAGTGTAAAAAGTACAAAGTGTACAAGTGCACAAAGTACAAAGTACACACTGTAAAAAGTGCACAGTGTAAAAAGTACACAGTGTAAAATGTACACAGTGTAAAAAATACACAGTGTACAAGTGCACAAAGTACAAAGTGTACGAGTGTACAAAGTGTAAAAAGTACAAAGTGTACATGTGTACAAGGTACGCAGTGTACAAAAAGCACAGTTTAAAAAATACACAGTGTACAGGTGTAAAAAGTACACATTGTAAAAAGTACACACTGTAAATTGTACACAGTGCACAAAGTACAAAGTGTAAAAAGTACAAAGTGTACAAGTGTACAAAGTACAAAGTGTGAAAAATACACAGTGTCAAAAGTACAAAGTGTACAAGTGTACAAGTGTACAAAGTACAAAGTGTACAAGTGTACAATGTCAAAAGTACAAAGTGTAAATAATACACAGTGTAATAAATACACCGTGTAAAAAATACACAGCATACAAGTGCACAAAGTACAAAGTGTACAAGTGTACAAAGTACAAAGTGTGAAAAATACACAGTGCCAAAAGTACAAAGTGTACAAAGAACAAAGTGTAAAAAGTACAAAGTGTACAAGTGTACAAAGTACAAAGTGTAAAAAGTACACAGTGTACAAAATACACAGTGTCAAAAGTACAAAGTGTACAAAGTACAAAGTGTAAAAAGTACAAAGTGTACAAGTGTACAAAGTGTAAAAAGTACAAAGTTTACAAAGTACAAAGTCTATAAAGTACAAAGTGTACAAGTGTACAAAGTACAAAGTGTAAAAAGTACAAAGTATACAAGTGCACAAAGTACAAAGTGTGAAAAATACACAGTGTCAAAAGTACACAGTGTAAAAAGTGCACAGTGTTAAAAGTACACAGTGTAAAATGTACACAGTGTACAAAGTGCACAGTGTAAAAAATACACAATGTACAAGTGTACAGAGTACACAGAGCAAAAAATACACAGTGTAAAAAATACACAGTGTACAAGTGCACAAAGTACAAAGTGTACGAGTGTACAAAGTGTAAAAAGTACAAAGTGTACAAGTGTACAAAGTACAAAGTGTGAAAAATACACAGTGTCAAAAGTACAAAGTGTAAAAAGTACAGTGTGCAAAGTACAAAGTGTGAAAAATACACAATGTCAAAAGTACAAAGTGTACAAAGTACAAAGTGTACAAGTGTACAAAGTAGAAAGTGTTAAAAATACACAATGTCAAAAGTACAAAGTGTACAAAGTACAAACTGTACAAGTGTACAAAGTGCACAGTGTATAAAATACACAGTGTCAAGAGTACAAACTGTACAAGTGTACACAGTGTAAAAAGTGCACAGTGTAAAAAGTACACAGTGTAAAATGTACACAGTGTACAAAGTGCACAGTGTAAAAAATACACAATGTACAAGTGTACAGAGTACACAGAGCAAAAAATACACAGTGTAAAAAGTACACAGTGTAAAAAATACACAGTGTACAAAATACACAGTGTACAAGTGTACAAAGTACACAGTGCAAAAATTACACAGTGTAAAAATTACACAGTGTAAAAAGTACACAGTGTACAAAATACACAGTGTACATGTGCACAAAGTACAAAATGTTAAAAATACACAATGTCAAAAGTACAAAGTGTACAAAGTACAAACTGTACAAGTGTACAAAGAACAAAGTGTGAAAAATACACAATGTCAAAAGTACAAAGTGTAAATAATACACAGTGTACAAAATACACAATGTAAAATGTACAAAGTGTACAAAGTTCACAGTATAGAAAATACACATTGTACATAATACACAGTGTAAATAAAACAATGTGTACACAGTACACAGTGTAAATAATACAAAGTGTACAAGTGTAAAAAATACATAGTGTACATGTGTAAAAAGTACACAGTGTACAAAAAGCACAGTGTCAAAAGTACAAAGTGTACAAAGTACAAAGTGTACAAAGTGTAAAAAGTACAAAGTGCACAAAGTACAAAGTGTGAAAAATACACAGTGTCAAAAGTACACAGTGTAAAAAATTCACAGTGTACAAAATACACAGTGTACAAGTGTACAAAGTACACAGTGCAAAAATTACACAGTGTACAAAATACACAGTGTAAAAAGTGCACAGTTTAAAAAATACACAGTGTACAAGTGAACAAGTGCACAAAGTACAAAGTGTGAAAAATACACAGTGTACAAAGAACAAAGTGTAAAAAGTGTACAAGTGCACAAAGAACGAAGCGTTAAAAGTGCACAGTGTAAAAAATACACAATGTAAAATGTACACAGTGCACAAAAAGCACAGTGTAAAATGTACACAGTGTACAAAATGTACAGTCTAAAAAGTACACAGTGTAAATAATACACAGTGTACAAGTGTAAAAAGTGCACAGTGTAAAAACTACACAGTGTACAAAATACACAGTGTAAAACATACAAAGTGTACAAAGTACAAAGTGTACAAAATACAAAGTGTAAAACATACAAAGTGTACAAGTGTACAAAGTATAAAGTGTAAAAAGTACAAAGTGTACAAGTGTACAAAGTGTTAAAAGTACAAAGTCAAAGCGTCAAAAGTGCACAGTGTAAAAAGTACACCGTGTACAAGTGTAAAAAGTACAAAAAGCAAAAGTACAAAGTGTACAAGTGTACAAGTGTACAGAGTACACGGTGTAAAAAGTACACAGTGTGCAAGTGTAAAAAGTGCACAGTGTAAAAAATACACAGTGTACAAAATACACAGTGTAAAAAATACACAGTGTTCCAGTGTAAAACGTACACAGTGTACAAAGTACACAGTGCAAAAAATACACAGTGTAAAAAAGACACAGTGTTAAAAATACACAGTGTACAAGTGTAAAAAGTGCACTGTGTAAAAAATACACAGTGTACAAAATACACAGTGTAAAACATACAAAGTGTACAAAGCGTACAAAATACAAAGTGTTAAAAGTACAAAGTGTACAAGTGTACAAAGTATAAAGTGTAAAAAGTACAAAGTGTACAAGTGTACAAAGTGTACAAGTGTACAGAGTGTACAAGTGTCAAAAGTACACAGTGTAAAAAATACACAGTGTAAAAAGTGCACAGTGCACAAGTGTAAAAAGTACACAGTGTAAAAAGAACAAAGAGCAAAAACACAAAGTGTACAAGTGTACAAGTGTACAAAGTACACAGTGTAAAAAATACACAGTGTACAAGTGTAAAAAGTGCACAGTGTAAAAAATACACAGTGTACAAAATACACAGTTTTAAAAATACAAAGTGTACAAAGTACAAAGTGTACACAATACAAAGTACAAAGTGTAAAAAGTACAAAGTGTACAAGTGTACAGAGTGTGAAAAGCACAAAGTGTGAAAAATACAGTGTCAAAAGTACACAGGTACAGGTACACAGGGACACAGGGACACAGGTACACAGGAACACAGGAACACAGGTACACAGGTACACAGGTACACAGGTACACAGGTACACAGGTACACAGGTACACAGGTACACAGGTACACAGGTACACAGGTACACAGGTACACAGGTACACAGGTACACAGGTACACAGGTACACAGGTACACGGGTACACGGGTACACAGGTACACAGGTACACAGGTACACAGGTACGCAGGTACACAGGTACGCAGGTACACAGGTACAGTGTATAAGGTGCACAGTGTAAAATATACACAGTGTACAAAGTGCATAGTGTAAAAAGTACACAGTGCAAAAAATACACAGTGTAAAAAGTACACAGTGTACAAGTGCACAAAGTACAAAGTGTAAAAAGTACAAAGTGTACAAGTGTACAAAGTACAAAGTGTGAAAAATACACAATGTCAAAAGTACAAAGTGTAAATAATACACAGTGTACAAAATACACAATGTAAAATGTACAAAGTGTACAAAGTTCACAGTATAGAAAATACACATTGTACATAATACACAGTGTAAAGAAAACAATGTGTACACAGTACACAGTGTAAATAATTCAAAGTGTACAAGTGTAAAAAATACATAGTGTACATGTGTAAAAAGGTACACAGTGTACAAAAAACACAGTGTCAAAAGTACACAGTGTACAAAGTGTAAAAAGTACAAAGTGCACAAAGTACAAAGTGTGAAAAGTACAAAGTGCACAAAGTACAAAATGTGAAAAATACACAGTGTCAAAAGTACAAAATGTACAAAGTACGAAATGTACAAGTGTACAAAGTACAAACTGTACAAGTGTACCAAGTACACAGTGTAAAAAGTACAAAGTGTACAAGTGTACAAAGTACAAAGTGTGAAAAATACACAATGTCAAAAGTATAAAGTGTACAAAGTACAAACTGTACAAGTGTACGAAGTACACAGTGTAAAAAGTACAAAGTGTACAAGTGTACAAAGTACAAAGTGTGAAAAATACACAATGTCAAAAGTATAAAGTGTACAAAGTACAAACTGTACAAGTGTACAAAGTACACAGTGTCAAAAGTACAAAGTGTACAAGTGTACAAAGTACAAAGTGTAAAAAGTACAAAGTGTACAAGTGTACAAAGTACAAAGTGTGAAAAATACACAATGTCAAAAGTATAAAGTGTACAAAGTACAAACTGTACAAGTGTACAAAGTACACAGTGTCAAAAGTACAAAGTGTACAAGTGTACAAAGTACAAAGTGTAAAAAGTACAAAGTGTACAAGTGTACAAGTGTACAGAGTGTACAAGTGTCAAAAGTACACAGTGTAAAAAATACACAGTGTAAAAAGTGCACAGTGCACAAGTGTAAAAAGTACACAGTGTAAAAAGAACAAAGAGCAAAAACACAAAGTGTACAAGTGTACAAGTGTACAAAGTACACAGTGTAAAAAATACACAGTGTACAAGTGTAAAAAGTGCACAGTGTAAAAAATACACAGTGTACAAAATACACAGTTTTAAAAATACAAAGTGTACAAAGTACAAAGTGTACACAATACAAAGTACAAAGTGTAAAAAGTACAAAGTGTACAAGTGTACAGAGTGTGAAAAGCACAAAGTGTGAAAAATACAGTGTCAAAAGTACACAGGTACAGGTACACAGGGACACAGGGACACAGGTACACAGGAACACAGGTACACAGGTACACAGGTACACAGGTACACAGGTACACAGGTACACAGGTACACAGGTACACAGGTACACAGGTACACAGGTACACAGGTACACGGGTACACAGGTACACAGGTACACAGGTACACAGGTACGCAGGTACACAGGTACAGTGTATAAGGTGCACAGTGTAAAATATACACAGTGTACAAAGTGCATAGTGTGAAAAGTACACAGTGTACAAGTGCACAAAGTACAAAGTGTAAAAAGTACAAAGTGTACAAGTGTACAAAGTACAAAGTGTGAAAAATACACAATGTCAAAAGCACAAAGTGTAAATACTACACAGTGTACAAAATACACAATGTAAAATGTACAAAGTGTACAAAGTTCACAGTATAGAAAATACACATTGTACATAATACACAGTGTAAAGAAAACAATGTGTACACAGTACACAGTGTAAATAATTCAAAGTGTACAAGTGTAAAAAATACATAGTGTACATGTGTAAAAAGTACACAGTGTACAAAAAACACAGTGTCAAAAGTACAAAGTGTACAAAGTGTAAAAAGTACAAAGTGCACAAAGTACAAAGTGTGAAAAGTACAAAGTGCACAAAGTACAAAGTGTGAAAAATACACAGTGTCAAAAGTACAAAATGTACAAAGTACGAAATGTACAAGTGTACAAAGTACAAACTGTACAAGTGTACCAAGTACACAGTGTAAAAAGTACAAAGTGTACAAGTGTACAAAGTACAAAGTGTGAAAAATACACAATGTCAAAAGTATAAAGTGTACAAAGTACAAACTGTACAAGTGTACAAAGTACACAGTGTCAAAAGTACAAAGTGTACAAGTGTACAAAGTACAAAGTGTAAAAAGTACAAAGTGTACAAGTGTACAAAGTACAAAGTGTGAAAAATACACAATGTCAAAAGTATAAAGTGTACAAAGTACAAACTGTACAAGTGTACAAAGTACACAGTGTCAAAAGTACAAAGTGTACAAGTGTACAAAGTACAAAGTGTAAAAAGTGCACAGTTTAAAAAATACACAGTGTACAAGTGCACAAAGTACAAAGTGTGAAAAATACACAGTGTACAAAGAACAAAGTGTAAAAAGTGTACAAGTGCATAAAGAACGAAGCGTTAAAAGTGCACAGTGTAAAAAATACACAATGTAAAATGTACACAGTGCACAAAAAGCACAGTGTAAAATGTACACAGTGTACAAAGTGTACAGTCTAAAAAGTACACAGTGTAAAAAATACACAGTGTACAAGTGTAAAAAGTGCACAGTGTAAAAACTACACAGTGTAAAACATACAAAGTGTACAAAGTACAAAGTGTACAAAATACAAAGTGTACAAAATACAAAGTGTACAAGTGTACAAAGTATAAAGTGTAAAAAGTGCAAAGTGTACAAGTGTACAAAGTGTTAAAAGTACAAAGTCAAAGCGTCAAAAGTGCACAGTGTAAAAAGTACACAGTGTACAAGTGTAAAAAGTACAAAAAGCAAAAGTACAAAGTGTACAAGTGTACAAGTGTACAGAGTACACGGTGTAAAAAGTACACAGTGTACAAGTGTAAAAAAAGCACAGTGTAAAAAATACACAGTGTACAAAATACACAGTGTAAAAAATACACAGTGTTCCAGTGTAAAACGTACACAGTGTACAAAGTACACAGTGCAAAAAATACACAGTGTAAAAAAGACACAGCGTTAAAAATACACAGTGTACAAGTGTAAAAAGTGCACTGTGTAAAAAATACACAGTGTACAAAATACACAGTGTAAAACATACAAAGTGTACAAAGCGTATAAAATACAAAGTGTAAAAAGTACAAAGTGTACAAGTGTACAAAGTATAAAGTGTAAAAAGTACAAAGTGTACAAGTGTACAAAGTGTACAAGTGTACAAGTGTACAGAGTGTACAAGTGTCAAAAGTACACAGTGTAAAAAATACACAGTGTAAAAAGTATACAGTGCACAAGTGTAAAAAGTACACAGTGTAAAAAGAACAAAGAGCAAAAACACAAAGTGTACAAGTGTACAAGTGTACAAAGTACACAGTGTAAAAAATACACAGTGTACAAGTGTAAAAAGTGCACAGTGTAAAAAATACAAAGTGTACAAAATACACAGTTTTAAAAATACAAAGTGTACAAAGTACAAAGTGTACACAATACAAAGTACAAAGTGTAAAAAGTACAAAGTGTACAAGTGTACAAAGTGTGAAAAGCACAAAGTGTACAAGAGTACAAAGTACAAAGTGTGAAAAATACAGTGTCAAAAGTACACAGGTACAGGTACACAGGGACACAGGGACACAGGTACACAGGAACACAGGTACACAGGTACACAGGTACACAGGTACACAGGTACACAGGTACACAGGTACACAGGTACACAGGTACACAGGTACACAGGTACACAGGTACACAGGTACACAGGTACACAGGTACACAGGTACACAGGTACACAGGTACACAGGTACACAGGTACACAGGTACACAGGTACACAGGTACACAAGTACACAAGTACACAGGTACACAGGTACACAGGTACACAGGTACACAGGTACACAGGTACACAGGTACACAGGTACACAGGTACACGGGTACACAGGTACACAGGTACACGGGTACACAGGTACACAGGTACACAGGTACACAGGTACGCAGGTACACAGGTACGCAGGTACACATGTACAGTGTATAAGGTGCACAGTGTAAAATATACACAGTGTACAAAGTGCATAGTGTAAAAAGTACACAGTGCAAAAAATACACAGTGTAAAAAGTACACAGTGTACAAGTGCACAAAGTACAAAGTGTAAAAAGTACAAAGTGTACAAGTGTACAAAGTACAAAGTGTGAAAAATACACAATGTCAAAAGTACAAAGTGTAAATAATACACAGTGTACAAAATACACAATGTAAAATGTACAAAGTGTACAAAGTTCACAGTATAGAAAATACACATTGTACATAATACACAGTGTAAAGAAAACAATGTGTACACAGTACACAGTGTAAATAATACAAAGTGTACAAGTGTAAAAAATACATAGTGTACATGTGTAAAAAGTACACTGTGTACAAAAAACACAGTGTCAAAAGTACAAAGTGTCAAAAGTACAAAGTGTACAAAGTACAAAGTGTACAAAGTGTAAAAAGTACAAAGTGCACAAAGTACAAAGTGTGAAAAATACACAGTGTCAAAAGTACAAAATGTACAAAGTACGAAATGTACAAGTGTACAAAGTACAAACTGTACAAGTGTACCAAGTACACAGTGTAAAAAGTACAAAGTGTACAAGTGTACAAAGTACAAAGTGTGAAAAATACACAATGTCAAAAGTATAAAGTGTACAAAGTACAAACTGTACAAGTGTACGAAGTACACAGTGTAAAAAGTACAAAGTGTACAAGTGTACAAAGTACAAAGTGTGAAAAATACACAATGTCAAAAGTATAAAGTGTACAAAGTACAAACTGTACAAGTGTACAAAGTACACAGTGTCAAAAGTACAAAGTGTACAAGTGTACAAAGTACAAAGTGTAAAAAGTACAAAGTGTACAAGTGTACAAAGTACAAAGTGTGAAAAATGCACAGAGCAAAAAATACACAGTGCAAAAAGTACACAGTGTTAAAAATACACAGTGTACAAGTGCACAAAGTACAAAGTACAAAAAGTACAAAGTGTACAAGTGTACAAAGTGTAAAAATTACAAAGTTTACAAAGTACAAAGTGTACAAGTGTACAAAGTACACAGTGTAAAAATACACATTGTAAAAAGTACACAGTGTACAAAGTGCACAGTGTAAAAAATACACAGTGTACAGGTGTAAAAAGTACACACTGTAAATTGTACACAGTGTACAAAGTGCACAGTGTAAAAAGTACACAGTGCAAAAAATACACAGTGTAAAAAGTACACAGTGTACAAGTGCACAAAGTACAAAGTGTAAAAAGTACAAAGTGTACAAGTGTACAAAGTACAAAGTGTGAAAAATACACAATGTCAAAAGTACAAAGTGTAAATAATACACAGTGTACAAAATACACAATGTAAAATGTACAAAGTGTACAAAGTTCACAGTATAGAAAATACACATTGTACATAATACACAGTGTAAAGAAAACAATGTGTACACAGTACACAGTGTAAATAATACAAAGTGTACAAGTGTAAAAAATACATAGTGTACATGTGTAAAAAGTACACAGTGTACAAAAAACACAGTGTCAAAAGTACAAAGTGTACAAAGTACAAAGTGTACAAAGTGTAAAAAGTACAAAGTGCACAAAGTACAAAGTGTGAAAAATACACAGTGTCAAAAGTACAAAGTGCACAAAGTACAAAGTGTGAAAAATACACAGTGTCAAAAGTACAAAATGTACAAAGTACGAAATGTACAAGTGTACAAAGTACAAACTGTACAAGTGTACCAAGTACACAGTGTAAAAAGTACAAAGTGTACAAGTGTACAAAGTACAAAGTGTGAAAAATACACAATGTCAAAAGTATAAAGTGTACAAAGTACAAACTGTACAAGTGTACGAAGTACACAGTGTAAAAAGTACAAAGTGTACAAGTGTACAAAGTACAAAGTGTGAAAAATACACAATGTCAAAAGTATAAAGTGTACAAAGTACAAACTGTACAAGTGTACAAAGTACACAGTGTCAAAAGTACAAAGTGTACAAGTTTACAAAGTACAAAGTGTAAAAAGTACAAAGTGTACAAGTGTACAAAGTACAAAGTGTGAAAAATGCACAGAGCAAAAAATACACAGTGCAAAAAGTACACAGTGTTAAAAATACACAGTGTACAAGTAACAAAGTACAAAGTACAAAAAGTACAAAGTGTACAAGTGTACAAAGTGTAAAAATTACAAAGTTTACAAAGTACAAAGTGTACAAGTGTACAAAGTACACAGTGTAAAAATACACATTGTAAAAAGTACACAGTGTACAAAGTGCACAGTGTAAAAAATACACAGTGTACAGGTGTAAAAAGTACAAGTGAACAAAGTGCAAAGTGTGAAAAATACACAATGTCAAAAGTACAAAGTGTACAAAGTACAAACTGTACAAGTGTACAAAGTACACAGTGTCAAAAGTACAAAGTGTACAAGTGTAC
The DNA here is from genome assembly GCA_905147135.1 of Blastobasis lacticolella. Classification (NCBI taxonomy): domain Eukaryota; kingdom Metazoa; phylum Arthropoda; class Insecta; order Lepidoptera; family Blastobasidae; genus Blastobasis; species Blastobasis lacticolella. The sequence goes on from LR990042.1 coordinate 23,136,395, forward strand.
AAAGTACAAAGTGTACAAAGTACAAACTGTACAAGTGTACAAAATACACAGTGTAAAAAATACACAGTGTCAAAAGTACAAAGTGCACAAAGTACAAAGTGTACAAGTGTAAAAAGTACAAAGTGTGAAAAATACACAATATCAAAAGTACAAAGTGTAAATAATACACAGTGTAATAAATACACCGTGTAAAAAATACACAGTGAAAAAATATACACAGTGTTAAAAATACACAGTGTACAAAATATACAGTGTACAAAATACACAGTGTAAAATGTACAAAGTAAACAAAGTTCACAGTATAAAAAATACACATTGTACATAATACACAGTATAAAAGCAGAGTGCACAAAGTACACAGTGTAAAGAAAACAATGTGTACACAGTACACAGTGTAAATAATACATAGTGTACATGTGTAAAAAGTACACAGTGTACAAAAAACACAGTGTCAAAAGTGCAAAGTGTACAAAGTACAAACTGTACAAGTGTACAAAGAACAAAGTACAAACTGTACAAGTGTACAAAGAACAAAGTGTAAAAAGTACAAAGTGTACAAGTGTGAAAAATACACAATGTCAAAAGTGCAAAGTGTACAAAGTACAAACTGTACAAGTGTACAAAGTACACAGTGTAAAAAATACAGTGTCAAAAGTACAAAGTGTACAAAGTACAAAGTGTACAAGTGCACAAAGTACAAACTGTACAAGTGTACAAAGTACAAAGTGTGAAAAATACACAATGTCAAAAGTATAAAGTGTACAAAGTACAAACTGTACAAGTGTACAAAGTACACAGTGTCAAAAGTACAAAGTGTACAAAGTACAAAGTGTACAAAGTACAAAGTGTACAAGTGTTCAAAGTGTACAAGTGTACAAAGTGTACACGTGTACAAAGTACAAAGTGTACAAAGTACAAACTGTACAAGTGTACAAAGTACACAGTGTAAAAAATACACAGTGTCAAAAGTACAAAGTGCACAAAGTACAAAGTGTACAAGTGTACAAAGTACAAAGTGTGAAAAATACACAATATCAAAAGTACAAAGTGTAAAAAATACACAGTGTAATAAATACACCGTGTAAAAAATACACAGTGTAATAAATACACCGTGTAAAAAATACACAGTGAAAAAATATACACAATGTAAAAAATACACAGTGTAAAAAATACACAGTGTAAAATGTACACAGTGTACAAAGTTCACAGAATTAAAAATATACAGTGTACAAAGTACACAGTGTACAAAATACACAGTGTAAAAAGTGCACAGTTTAAAAAATACACAGTGTACAAGTGAACAAGTGCACAAAGTACAAAGTGTGAAAAATACACAGTGTACAAAGAACAAAGTGTAAAAAGTGTACAAGTGCACAAAGAACGAAGCGTTAAAAGTGCACAGTGTAAAAAATACACAATGTAAAATGTACACAGTGCACAAAAAGCACAGTGTAAAATGTACACAGTGTACAAAATGTACAGTCTAAAAAGTACACAGTGTAAAAAATACACAGCGTACAAGTGTAAAAAGTGCACAGTGTTAAAACTACACAGTGTACAAAATACACAGTGTAAAACATACAAAGTGTACAAAGTACAAAGTGTACAAAATACAAAGTGTAAAACATACAAAGTGTACAAGTGTACAAAGTATAAAGTGTAAAAAGTACAAAGTGTACAAGTGTACAAAGTGTTAAAAGTACAAAGTCAAAGCGTCAAAAGTGCACAGTGTATAAAGTACACAGTGTACAAGTGTAAAAAGTACAAAAAGCAAAAGTACAAAGTGTACAAGTGTACAAGTGTACAGAGTACACGGTGTAAAAAGTACACAGTGTACAAGTGTAAAAAGTGCACAGTGTAAAAAATACACAGTGTACAAAATACACAGTGTAAAAAATACACAGTGTTCCAGTGTAAAACGTACACAGTGTACAAAGTACACAGTGCAAAAAATACACAGTGTAAAAAAGACACAGTGTTAAAAATACACAGTGTACAAGTGTAAAAAGTGCACTGTGTAAAAAATACACAGTGTACAAAATACACAGTGTAAAACATACAAAGTGTACAAAGCGTACAAAATACAAAGTGTAAAAAGTACAAAGTGTACAAGTGTACAAAGTATAAAGTGTAAAAAGTACAAAGTGTACAAGTGTACAAAGTGTACAAGTGTACAAGTGTACAGAGTGTACAAGTGTCAAAAGTACACAGCGTAAAAAATACACAGTGTAAAAAGTGCACAGTGTAAAAAGTACACAGTGCACAAGTGTAAAAAGTACACAGTGTAAAAAGAACAAAGAGCAAAAACACAAAGTGTACAAGTGTACAAGTGTACAAAGTACACAGTGTAAAAAATACACAGTGTACAAGTGTAAAAAGTGCACAGTGTAAAAAATACACAGTGTACAAAATACACAGTTTTAAAAATACAAAGTGTACAAAGTACAAAGTGTACACAATACAAAGTACAAAGTGTAAAAAGTACAAAGTGTACAAGTGTACAAAGTGTGAAAAGCACAAAGTGTACAAGTGTACAAAGTACAAAGTGTGAAAAATACAGTGTCAAAAGTACACAGGTACAGGTACACAGGGACACAGGGACACAGGTACACAGGAACACAGGTACACAGGTACACAGGTACACAGGTACACAGGTACACAGGTACACAGGTACACAGGTACACAGGTACACAGGTACACAGGTACACAAGTACACAGGTACACAGGTACACAGGTACACAGGTACACAGGTACACAGGTACACAGGTACACAGGTACACAGGTACACAGGTACACAGGTACACAGGTACACAGGTACACAGGTACACAGGTACACGGGTACACAGGTACACAGGTACACGGGTACACAGGTACGCAGGTACACAGGTACGCAGGTACGCAGGTACGCAGGTACACAGGTACAGTGTATAAGGTGCACAGTGTAAAATATACACAGTGTACAAAGTGCATAGTGTAAAAGTACAAAGTGTGCAATGTACACAGTACAAAAAATTGTAACGAAGCGTTACAAATCCCGGACCGCCGCCGAGTCATCGAGCAGCGGTCACCCGTCCGGTAGGCGAGCGAGACGCCGGGGACTGGCGCCGCGCCGCGCGTGACGCGCGCACCCGCACGGCCCCCCGCGCCGCCGCGCTACACCGCCCCTCCCACACCCAGCAGCAAGGCCGCGTCACCGGCGCACGATCCTGCATCGCGCTAACGAGACGGACCGGTGAAACAACGGCAGCCCCCGGGACGACCGACTCTGCATCGCGCTAACGACCCGCGCCCGATGTTCACTCAAGAGGCTCGAGACCAGGATGTGAAATGAGTTCTAACGGTACCGGCCTTAGGTTCGCATCCGGTTTTTGAGTAATTAGTTTCCGTCGGCTTGGGGTTGCCGAGACGACGAGGTACTGGAGATCCCGGAGGAAGGGGTCTATCCAGGTATCCCAACTGTCGGCTTAGGGGTCGCCGAGTAGACAGTTGGGCTTAGGGGGGATTAGGTGGGGATAGGGAACAACTGGGGAGTTAGGAACTGGTGATCCCGGAGGAAGGGGTCCAACCAGGCATCCGGACTGTCGGCTTGGGGTCGCCGAGTAGACAGCCTGGCTAAGAGGGGGAAACCAAATCAGGTTAGGACTTAGGCTCAACCCATGTAGGTAAAACTAGACCGGGATGATTAGGGATAGGACTTAGCCCGCGCTAGTCCTCAATCCGCGCCCGTTAAACCTCCGTGTAGAAAACGCGTCCGGGGTAGGTTATCGTATTAGCCGCGACTTAGGGGAACGGTTCGTTCCGTCGTGATCGCCCCGTAGTGAATAAACGTCGGTGGGTCGGGAACCGTCTAGGTCCGTTAGGGAGAGTGATGTAACGAGGAACCCGAGTAACACCCGCGGTAGAATCGCTGAGCTAGGTCATAGGAATTAAGCGTTGACACGTAGGTATCGCCCACTAGACTAAGTTATTCAAGTTAAGTGTCATGTATAACATAGGTTAATATGTTGTGTTAATAAACGAAAGTTGTAAATCATTACTATCGGTGGTTTCACTAAGTTAGATCCCTCATTCCCAGAGATAGGAACCCGTCTGGGGTTTAAACAGACCCGTGGCGACAGTGGCCAGCTCCCTCTGAGTCGCCACCCCGTCACAAAATACACAGTGTAAAAAGCATAGTGTACAATTTACACAGTGTAAAAAGTGTTCAAGTGTACAAAGTACGAAGTATAAAAAGTGCACAAAGTACACAGTGTACAAAATACACAGTGTACAAAGTACACAGTGCAAAAAATACACAGTGTAAAAAGTACACAGTGTAAAAATACACAGTGTACAAGTGTAAAAAGTGCACAGTGTAAAAAATACACAGTGTAAAACATACAAAGTGTACAAAGTACAAAGTGTACAAAATACAAAGTGTAAAAAGTACAAAGTGTACAAGTGTACAAAGTATAAAGTGTCAAAAGTACAAAGTGTACAAGTGTACAAAGTGTGAAAAGTACAAAGTCAAAGTGTACAAGTGTCAAAAGTGCACAGTGTAAAAAGTACACAGTGAACAAGTGTAAAAAGTACACAGTGTAAAAAGTACAAAAAGCAAAAGTACAAAGTGTACAAGTGTACAAGTGTACAGAGTACACAGTGTAAAAAGTACACAGTGTACAAGTGTAAAAAGTGCACAGTGTAAAAAATACAAAGTGTACAAAATACACAGTGTAAAAAATACAAAGTGTACAAAGTACAAAGTGTACAAAGTACAAAGTGAACAAGTGTACAAAGTGTGAAAAATACACAGTGTACAAGTGAACAAGTGTACAAAGTACACAGTGTAAAAAATACATAGTGCACAAGTGTACAAAGTACAAAGTGTGAAAAATACACAGTGTACAAAGAGCAAAGTGTAAAAAGTGTACAAGTGTACAAAGAACGAAGTGTAAAAAGTGCACAGTGTAAAAAATACAAAATGTAAAATGTACACAGTGTACAAAAAGCACAGTGTAAAATGTACACAGTGTACAAAGTGTACAGTCTAAAAAGTACACAGTGTAAAAAATACACTGTGTACAAGTGCACAAAGTACAAAGTGTACGAGTGTACAAAGTGTAAAAAGTACAAAGTGTACAAGTGTACAATGTACACAGTGTACAAAAAGCACAGTGTAAAAATACACAGTGTTCAGGTGTAAAAAGTACACACTGTAAATTGTACACAGTGCACAAAGTACGAGGTGTAAAAAGTACAAAGTGTACAAGTGTACAAAGTACAAAGTGTGAAAAATACACAGTTTCAAAAGTACAAAGTGTACAAAGTGTAAAAAGTACAAAGTGTACAAAGTACAAAGTGTGAAAAATACACAGTGTCAAAAGTACAAAGTGTACAAAGTACAAAGTGTACAAAGTACAAAGTGTACAAGTGTACAAGTGTAAAAAGTACAAAGTGTACAAAGTTCACAGTATAAAAAATACACATTGTACATAATACACAGTGTAAAAGCAAAGTGTACAAAGTACACAGTGTAAAGAAAACAAAGTGTACAAAGTACACAGTGTAAATAATACAAAATGCACAAGTGTAAAAAATACATAGTGCACATGTGTAAAAAGTACACAGTGTACAAAGTACACAGTGTCAAAAGTACAAAGTACAAAGTGTAAAAAGTACAAAGTGTACAAGTGCACAAAGTACAAAGTGTGAAAAATACGCAGTGTCAAAAGTACACAGTGTAAAAAGTGCACAGTGTAAAAAATACACAATGTACAAGTGTACAAAGTACACAGAGCCAAAAATACACAGTGTAAAAAGTACACTGTGTAAAAAATACACAGTGTACAAGTGCACAAAGTACAAAGTGTACAAGTGTACAAAGTACAAAGTGTGAAAAATACACAGTGTCAAAAGTACAAAGTGTACACAGAACAAAGTGTAAAAAGTACAAAGTGTACAAGTGTACAAAGTATAAAGTGTACAAGTGTACAAAGTACAAAGTGTGAAAAATACACAGTGTCAAAAGTACACAGTGTAAAAAGTGCACAGTCTTAAAAGTACACAGTGTAAAATGTACACAGTGTACAAAGTGCACCGTGTAAAAAATTCTCAATGTACAAGTTTACAAAGAACACAGAGCAAAAAATACACAGTGTAAAAAGTGCACAGTGTAAAAAATACACAGTGTACAAGTGCACAAAGTACAAAGTGTAAAAAGTACAAAGTATACAAGTATACAAAGTACAAAGTGTGAAAAATACACAGTGTCAAAAGTACAAAGCGTACAAAGTGTTAAAAGTACAAAGTGTACAAAGTACAAAGTGTACAAGTGTACAAGTGTACAAGTGTACAAAGTGTACAAAGTGTACAAAGTACAAAGTGTACAAAGTACAAAGTGTACAAAGTACAAAGTGTACAAAGTACAAAGTGTACAAAGTACAAAGTGTACAAGTGTACAATGTCAAAAGTACAAAGCGTAAATAATACACAGTGTTATAAATACACCGTGTAAAAAATACACAGTGAAAAAAAATACACAGTGTACAAAATACGCAGTTTTAAAAATACACAGTGTACAAAATACACAGTGTAAAATGTACAAAGTGTACAAAGTTCACAGTATTAAAAATACACATTGTACATAATACACAGTGTAAAAGCAAAGTGTACAAAGTACACAGTGTAAAGAAAACAAAGTGTACAAAGTACACAATGTAAATAATACAAAGTGTACAATTGTAAAAAATACATAGTGTACAGCTGTTAAAAGTACACAGTGTAAATAATACAAAGTGTACAAGTGTAAAAAATACATAGTGTACATGTGTAAAAAGTACACAGTGTACAAAATACACAGTGTCAAAAGTACAAAGTGTACAAAGTACAAAGTGTGAAAAGTACAAAGTGTACAAGTGTACAAAGTGTAAAAAGTACAAAGTTTTCAAAGTACAAAGTGTAAAAAGTACAAAGTGTACAAGTGTACAAAGTACAAAGTGTTAAAAGTACAAAGTGTTAAAAGTACAAAGTGTACAAGTGTACAATGTACACAGTGTACAAAAAGCACAGTGTAAAAAATACACAGTGTACAGGTGTAAAAAGTACACATTGTAAAAAATACACACTGTAAATTGTACACAGTGTACAAAATACGCAGTTTTAAAAATACACAGTGTACAAAATACACAGTGTAAAATGTACAAAGTGTACAAAGTTCACAGTATAAAAAATACACATTGTACATAATACACAGTGTAAAAGCAAAGTGTACAAAGTACACAGTGTAAAGAAAACAAAGTGTACAAAGTACACAATGTAAATAATACAAAGTGTACAATTGTAAAAAATACATAGTGTACAGCTGTTAAAAGTACACAGTGTAAATAATACAAAGTGTACAAGTGTAAAAAATACATAGTGTACATGTGTAAAAAGTACACAGTGTACAAAATACACAGTGTCAAAAGTACAAAGTGTAAAAAGTGCACAGTGTAAAAAATACACAATGTACAAGTGTACAGAGTACACAGAGCAAAAAATACACAGTGTAAAAAGTACACAGTGTAAATAATACACAGTGTACAAGTGCACAAAGTACAAAGTGTACGAGTGTACAAAGTGTAAAAAGTACAAAGTTTACAAAGTACAAAGTGTAAAAAGTACAAAGTGTACGAGTGTACAAAGTACAAAGTGTAAAAAGTACAAAGTGTACAAGTGCACAAAGTATAAAGTGTGAAAAATACACAGTGTCAAAAGTACACAGTGTAAAAAGTGCACAGTGTAAAAAGTACACAGTGTAAAATGTACACAGTGTACAAAGTGCACAGTGTAAAAAATACACAGTGTACAAGTGCACAAAGTACAAAGTGTACGAGTGTACAAAGTGTAAAAAGTACAAAGTTTACAAAGTACAAAGTGTTAAAAGTACAAAGTGTTCAAGTGTACAATGTACACAGTGTACAAAAAGCACAGTGTAAAAAATACACAGTGTACAGGTGTAAAAAGTACACATTGTAAAAAGTACACACTGTAAATTGTACACAGTGTACAAAATACGCAGTTTTAAAAATACACAGTGTACAAAATACACAGTGTAAAATGTACAAAGTGTACAAAGTTCACAGTATAAAAAATACACATTGTACATAATACACAGTGTAAAAGCAAAGTGTACAAAGTACACAGTGTAAAGAAAACAAAGTGTACAAAGTACACAATGTAAATAATACAAAGTGTACAATTGTAAAAAATACATAGTGTACAGCTGTTAAAAGTACACAGTGTAAATAATACAAAGTGTACAAGTGTAAAAAATACATAGTGTACATGTGTAAAAAGTACACAGTGTACAAAATACACAGTGTCAAAAGTACAAAGTGTACAAAGTACAAAGTGTGAAAAGTACAAAGTGTACAAGTGTACAAAGTGTAAAAAGTACAAAGTTTTCAAAGTACAAAGTGTAAAAAGTACAAAGTGTACAAGTGTACAAAGTACAAAGTGTAAAAAGTACAAAGTGTACAAGTGCACAAAGTACAAAGTGTGAAAAATACACAGTGTCAAAAGTACACAGTGTAAAAAGTGCACAGTGGAAAAAGTACACAGTGTAAAATGTACACAGTGTACAAAGTGCACAGTGTAAAAAATACACAATGTACAAGTGTACAGAGTACACAGAGCAAAAAATACACAGTGTAAAAAGTACACAGTGTAAATAATACACAGTGTACAAGTGCACAAAGTACAAAGTGTACGAGTGTACAAAGTGTAAAAAGTACAAAGTTTACAAAGTACAAAGTGTAAAAAGTACAAAGTGTACGAGTGTACAAAGTACAAAGTGTAAAAAGTACAAAGTGTACAAGTGCACAAAGTATAAAGTGTGAAAAATACACAGTGTCAAAAGTACACAGTGTAAAAAGTGCACAGTGTAAAAAGTACACAGTGTAAAATGTACACAGTGTACAAAGTGCACAGTGTAAAAAATACACAGTGTACAAGTGCACAAAGTACAAAGTGTACGAGTGTACAAAGTGTAAAAAGTACAAAGTTTACAAAGTACAAAGTGTTAAAAGTACAAAGTGTACAAGTGTACAATGTACACAGTGTACAAAAAGCACAGTGTAAAAAATACACAGTGTACAGGTGTAAAAAGTACACATTGTAAAAAGTACACACTGTAAATTGTACACAGTGTACAAAGTGCACAGTGTAAAAAGTGCACAGTGCAAAAAATACACAGTGTACAAAAAACACAGTGTAAAAAGTACACACTGTAAAAAATACACAGTGTACAAGTGCACAAAGTACAAAGTACAAAGTGTAAAAAGTACAAAGTGTACAAGTGTACAAAGTACAAAGTGTGAAAAATACACAGTGTCATAAGTACAAAGTGTAAAAAGTACAAAGTGTGCAAAGTACAAAGTGTGAAAAATACACAGTGCCAAAAGTACAAAGTGTACAAAGAACAAAGTGTAAAAAGTACAAAGTGTACAAGTGTACAAAGTACAAAGTGTACAAAGTACAAACTGTACAAGTGTACAAAGTGCACAGTGTAAAAAATACACAGTGTCAAGAGTACAACGTGTACAAAGTACAAAGTGTACAAGTGTACAAAGATACACAATACACAATGTCAAAAGTACAAGGTGTAAATAATACATAGTGTAATAAATACACCGTGAAAAAAAAAAACACTGAAAAAAAATACACAGTGTAAAAAATACACAGTGTAAAAAATACACAGTGTAAAAAATACACAGTGTACAAAATACACAGTGTAAAATGTACAAAGTGTACAAAGTACACAGTGTGAAAAGTACACAGTGTAAAAAATACAAAGTGTATTTAGTACACAGTGTAAATAATACATAGTGTAAAAAGTACAAAGTGCACAAAGTACAAAGTGTAAAAAGTACGAAGTGTACAAGTGTACAAATTACAAAGTGTAAAAAATGCACAGTGTAAAAAGTACACATTGTAAAAAGTGCACAGTGTAAAAAGTACACAGTGTACAAAGTGCACAGTGTAAAATGTACACAGTGTGCAAAGTGCACAGTGTAAAAAATACACAGTGTACAAGTGCACAAAGTGCACAGTGTAAAAAATACACAGTGTCAAGAGTACAACGTGTACAAAGTACAAAGTGTACAAGTGTACAAAGATACACAATACACAATGTCAAAAGTACAAGGTGTAAATAATACATAGTGTAATAAATACACCGTGAAAAAAAAAAACACTGAAAAAAAATACACAGTGTAAAAAATACACAGTGTAAAAAATACACAGTGTACAAAATACACAGTGTAAAATGTACAAAGTGTACAAAGTACACAGTGTGAAAAGTACACAGTGTAAAAAATACAAAGTGTATTTAGTACACAGTGTAAATAATACATAGTGTAAAAAGTACAAAGTGCACAAAGTACAAAGTGTAAAAAGTACGAAGTGTACAAGTGTACAAATTACAAAGTGTAAAAAATGCACAGTGTAAAAAGTACACATTGTAAAAAGTGCACAGTGTAAAAAGTACACAGTGTACAAAGTGCACAGTGTAAAATGTACACAGTGTGCAAAGTGCACAGTGTAAAAAATACACAGTGTACAAGTGTAAAAAGTACACAGGATAAAAAATACACATTGCAAAAAGTACAGTGTAAAATGTACACAGTGTTAAAAATACACAGTGTAAACAATACAAAGTGTAATAATTACACAGTGTAAAAAATACAAAGTGTTAAATTTACACACAATGTAATAAGTAAATAATACATAGTGTAAATAATGCAGAGTGAAAAAAGTGCACAGTGTAAAAAAAACACAGTGTACAAGTGTACAAAATACACAGTGTAAAAAGTACAAAGTGTGAAAAGTGCACAGTGTCAAAGTGTACAAAGTGCAGAGTGTAAAAAGTATACAATTTATGTTGAATGAACGAACTGTATGAAGTATGTTAAATTCACGAACTGTCAAAAGTACAGTGTGTAAGAAGTACAATTTGTAAAACTTACTAAGTTTATAAAGTACATAGTGCATAAAGTGCAAAATGTTTAAGTGCAAAGTATTTCTGTGTGTGTTTCGTTTATAATATGTGTTATATACGCTGTATAACTGTATGCAAATTTTAATTTCATTAATTTATATAACAATACCACCGTTTGTGTGTGGGTGTATGAATAAAAATAACACTTATGTTTTAAGACCCCTCAACCGCGCATGATTATTATGTACAAGTTTCAATCACAGACTGTATGTACATTTCTGCTACAGGTTGTACTTATACATATTTTAATTTTAATAATAAATATAACAATAACAAAACAATTATATAATATGCGTGTGTGTATGAATAAAAATAACACTAATGTTAAATAATAACCCCTTAACTGCGCTTAATATTAAATACAAATTCTTATTACAGACTCTATGTGTGTATATATGTATAACAATAACACTAATCGTTGACCCTTTAGACGCACTCAAAGTGAAAAAAGTATAGAATAATAATATTTCTGATAGAGACCGTATAACTGTATACATATTTTGATTACATTAATTTATATAACAATGCCACTGTATGTGCGTGTGTGAATAAATATAACACTAATGTTTAAAAACCCCTCAACCCGCTTCATTATTATGTACAAGTTCAATTACAGACTGTATGTACATTTCTGATACAGGCTGAATGCAAATTTTAATTGTATTAATAAATATAACAATAACAAAACAATTATATAATACGATGTGTATGAATAAACTTAACACTATTGTTTAATAACCCCTTAACTGCGCTAAAAGTTATGTACAAAGTTTTAATCGCAGACTGTATGTACATTTTTGATGCATGCTTATGCATAACTGTATACATATTTTATTAACATTAATTTATATAACAATAACAAAACAATTTTTGTAATACGATGTGTATGAATAAACTTAACACTATTGTTTAATAACCCCTCAACTGCGCTAAAAGTTATGCACAAGTTTTAATCGCATACTGTATGTACATTTTTGATGCATGCACTATAACTGTATACATATTTTATTGACAATAATTTATATAACAATAACAAAACAATTTTATTATATGTATGTGTATGAATAAAAATAACACAAATGTTTAATAACCCCTTAACTGCGCTAAAAGTTATGTACAAGTTTCAATCGCAGACTGTATGTACATTTTTGATGCAGGCTCTATAACTGTATACATATTTTAATAACATTAATTTATATAACAATAACAAAACAATTGTTAAATACGATGTGTATGAATAAACTTAACACTATTGTTTAATAACCCCTTAACTGCGCTAAAAGTTATGTACAAGTTTTAATCGCAGACTGTGTGTACATTTTTGATGCATGCTCTATAACTGTATACATATTTTAATTACAATAATTTATATAACAATAACAAAACTATGTTATAATACGATGTGTATGAATAAACTTAACACTATTGTTTAATAACCCCTTAACTGCGCTAAAGGTTATGTACAAGTTTTAATCGCAGGCTGTATGTACATTTTTGATGCAGGCTCTATAACTGTATACATATTTTAATAACATTAATTTATATAACAATAACAAAACAATTGTTAAATACGATGTGTATGAATAAACTTAACACTATTGTTTAATAACCCCTTAACTGCGCTAAAAGTTATGTACAAGTTTTAATCGCAGACTGTGTGTACATTTTTGATGCATGCTCTATAACTGTATACATATTTTAATTACAATAATTTATATAACAATAACAAAACTATGTTATAATACGATGTGTATGAATAAACTTAACACTATTGTTTAATAACCCCTTAACTGCGCTAAAGGTTATGTACAAGTTTTAATCGCAGACTGTATGTACATTTTTGATGCATGCTTATGTATAACTGTATACATATTTTATTAACATTAATTTATATAACAATAACAAAACAATTGTTAAATACGATGTGTATGAATAAACTTAACACTATTGTTTAATAACCCCTTAACTGCGCTAAAAGTTATGTACAAGTTTCAATCGCAGACTGTATGTACATTTTTGATGCATGCTCTATAACTGTATACATATTTTAATTACATTAATTTATATAACAATTACAAAACAATTGTTAAATACGATGTGTATGAATAAACTTAACACTATTGTTTAATAACCCCTTAACTGCGCTAAAAGTTATGCACAAGTTTTAATCGCAGACTGTGTGTACATTTTTGATGCATGCTCTATAACTGTATACATATTTTAATTACAATAATTTATATAACAATAACAAAACAATGTTATAATACGATGTGTATGAATAAACTTAACACTATTGTTTAATAACCCCTTAACTGCGCTAAAGGTTATGTACAAGTTTTAATCGCAGACTGTATGTACATTTTTGATGCATGCTCTATAACTGTATACATATTTTATTAACATTAATTTATATAACAATTACAATACTAAATGTAAAGTTTGAGCATTTCAGTCTTTACCCCTTTTATGTAGGGTCATGAAGTAGAATTAAAGATTAAAATGCTCAAAACAAATACAGAAGTTAAAATATATTACAGCAGTTGCTATTTTTCTAAACAACTCGTTTGTTTGTTTACAATAGTTAGGTTCTCAATTCTTAAGTAACTGTATCTTCCCTTTTAGAGATGTAAGGTTTTTACAGGGTAAGAAGTACGTGAGTGCAAACGTCCATAGGCTACGGTAACTCGTTACCATCAGGCAGGCCGCAAGCTTGTTCGCCATCGTAGTGGTATAAAAAACGTTTCTATTTGAAGTAAAAGAAATTTGGAAGAAATTTCTTTTAGAAATAAGTAGTGCCTGTTGTGTCAGTTATATCTATGTTATATCTCTGTATTTCTTTATTGTGTGCAATAAATTGTTAAATAAATAAAATAAAAATAAAATTAGGCCTATTAAAGACTATGTATCTTTTAAAACTACTTTAAACTTACTTGTTGCTTTGTTAAACATGACTATTTGACTGTTTTCTTCTTTGTAAGTGTAAAGTTAAGTATCACTATAACTATTGTATTTGTGTCCAGCATTTTAATTTTTATTCCTTTCATGTAATGAATAAAGACTGAAATGCTCAAAACAAATACAGAAGCTAAAATTGCTTATCATAGTTGTTAATTCTCGAAACTTTTCGTTTGTTTGTTAAAAATAGTTAGGTACTTATACCTAGGTAGTATATTTGATTTGAAAGACTGCGAGGGTCTTCTGTATTGATCTCAAATAATTTGAATTGTTCATTTCAATGTGATTATTATTTCTAATAAGTACAAACCTAATTACATTATTTTTAAAGCCTAGAATTTGTTTTAATCTCATAAACCTATTGATTCAATTAACTGGACGATATTATTTATTCATTTCCTGGAAGAGTTTGGAAAAACAGCTGCTGTAATAAAATGCATATATCTGCCCGTTTTTTTCTACCAGAAAAGTAATTTTAACTGAGCTTTTTGTCAAAACGAAACTTGTAACATCAAAAATAAAAACATGTACTGCAAACGCGTGTTTCTCAAAACTAGGAAAATGCACTTACTGCGTTTTAATTTTGTGCGGCAGAATTGCTCTCTGGTTGAAATCTCTATTTCCAGATTCGAACCGCGACCTCCGTGTTCAATAGTATACCCGTATCGCCACTCAGCTACATGCGCTTATTAGTTTGACGTCAAAACATGAATTGCTACCGGTGTAAAAAGCATAAAGCCTGCTTCCAAATTCTTATGCGAAACAGTAACAATATTATATTAACACTCTTAGATGCAATGATTTCTGCACCAGTGTCTGATGCGCGTGTCAGATTTAATATGTGTCCTACTTATAACTACAGTGACTTTTATTAGTACAAACCTTTATTTTTGTCATTAAGCTACAAAATAATAACAGAGTGTGAGTAAGTATCTAAAACCCCAGTGATATATATGGAAAACGCTAAATTAAGTAAACAAGGGGATATTAATAAATAGATATCTATGTCATGTAAAAATATAGTTATTGGAGGTAGTGCTATTTGTTATGACATAGGTTATAAAGTATTTAAGAGAGACTGGGCGAAGTGGAGGAGTAAGACTTGGTAACCAGACCCTGGCAGAAGCCGGGACTGGTCGATGATGATAACGTATCCAAGGCTGATATTTGTGTAGGAGTTTATTAGAAAATATGTTATCTAGGATAAAGTTTCATTGTAGTTGACATTATTTAATCAAACAAAAGCATGTTTAAAAGATATTAGGTATATTGTAATAAGCAATGTATTCCATTATAAAATGAGGTATTTATTTAAACAACATAAGCTGAATTAAACGAGGTTTTATAAAGCAAACAAAATACCATAGGTAAACCACAATTATACAAAATTCTAACCAAATGTTATGACAATTATCGATTACATAATAAAATATTTATAATTTAAAAATGGGACTGTGGTATTACGTACGGTTCAATAAACAAGTTAAGTTAAGTTAAGTTAAGTTTGTACTTACCTCTGTGCCGGCTCTGGAGCAAAAGTCCCTCTCAGCCTTCCGACTCGTTAATTAATTCAATCAATCTAATTAATTCGTGACTCGTAACACCATATAGTTGGGAATTTAAGGACTAAATTTTATCTCGAGTACTGTCGCATTCGAAAGTATGTGTGATTCATATTTGATTATTCGCAGATATGAAACTTCATACCCAAACAATTCAAACCGTGACAATGTAAGTTAGGCTAAGTAATTTGACACATTAAATGCTTGTACGCGAGCCATTGACTATCATTATATTCTCCCGTTAAGCGCCACGTTGCAGATTTAACTGCCTCACAAAGTAAAATACTACTAAAATCAAACAAACTATAATTCTTCACTTTACTGAAGTAACGATACGTTTTCATTTTAAAATTCCAAAAAATTCCTTACATCGCGTGTGCTGCGAAAACAATTCATGATAGAACGAAATAATGTACTACAACTTTGCAGAACACATCATTATCTACAAAAAGTGTCTCGACAGTATATGTCTGTGGCGACATCTATCGCTCTACTGCTCCAATAGGGAAGACTCAACGATACTCACATAACGAGTACACGAACACAAGGTTGGCAAGCATCCGCACATAGATGGCGCTAACAATCCTACATCGCGCTAGAGAAATGTACCAACTTCCACGGCATATATACAACTTCCGACGATCAACTGTCGGACCCTTGGTCCCCTGGTCACAACACCCGGCCAGGTGGGTATTACCCTTTTCTACCTTCTCTCCATCTTCGCTTGCCAACATTGGCGGCAACCTTATCCTGCACCGCCACTCGGGTCATGTCTAACTATTCTGTATACTGTCGCCACATGTCTAACTATTATAGTTATGTCACAATAAGTTTGCTTTTATTTTCAATATTTAATTGAAATGCCGCCGCTAAAAAACGCTCTTTATTTGTACCTTCGTATTAATCCTTATCAAAATCAATTACTTCATATTCAGGACTGCTTCAATACCTTTATATAACTTTTTGAATTATTTAATTCAGACATTCCATTCGAAAGATATCACGAGTTTAAAAATGTGAATATTAGAAAAAAGTCGCGTGTTCGCCGCTCAGTACGCTCGGCTATCTAGGCAGCACGGGGTACGGTCGGCTCCCTACGCAGCGGTCGTGTGCGAAATCGAATAATTTTCGCTTGGAAGTAACCCCTGTACCCGTAGTGGTACGCGTGCGCAGCCGGGGCGGCTGCTAGTCTAATATAATTTTAAAAAGAATAAACAATTCACAGCAGCAGTCACCTCACAAGCTCAGCCGTTGCGCGCGCCAACAAACAAACCCCGTGCGCTGCCGCCGCGCGCCCTCTGCGCGTTGAGACAAGACGTACCGTTTTTATTATGTAAGGGCGCGGCCGAGCAGCCCGCCCAATAAGTAGCGGCTCGAACAAATAACGCCTTGCACAAAGATGCAAAGTTTGGCTTCCAAAGCCCGCCGCGCACGAATTTTTTACCAGTGGACATTTTGCAACTGGGACATTTGAGACTTAACGGAATGGCGTGAATATAAGGTGAGATAATTATTAGTACATATTACAATTTACACAATACCTAAAATTATCAGATTTATTTCGGTAGCATTGGTTAGAATGATTGTTTTAAAGCAATCGTCTGCTATCTGTCCCGCTGGCGTGTTCGCAATGAAATCATTGCAAGTTAAATTTGACGCGGTGTCCGATTGAGCTGAAAAATGTCATATTGTGATACAATCTAGCTGCTCGGATAATGGAGACTGAAGATGCCATTGGAACCCTAAACTTCGCGTGATGGATACATACATAATCAATCGAGTTGGGGCGCTCGTTTCAATAGTTTTTATTACCAACCACCAAGAAGTGCTAATCATATTAAGTAAGTACACATTATAACTAATTAAGATGAAAAGTTTTGGGGTTTTAAAACTTGTGTGTGTATTACTTTGATGTAGTTTAGGTTTAGATAGCGTAATGTGTTTTTACCTCTCTATGCGTGTAATGACCAATACGCGTTCAAGTCTAGTAATTATTCCTGAAAGGCCTCGATCTCCAAAAAGGTTGT
Organism: Blastobasis lacticolella; assembly: GCA_905147135.1. Taxonomy (NCBI): domain Eukaryota; kingdom Metazoa; phylum Arthropoda; class Insecta; order Lepidoptera; family Blastobasidae; genus Blastobasis; species Blastobasis lacticolella. The sequence continues at coordinate 23,153,956 of LR990042.1, forward strand.
AACTGGCAGAATCATTTTCGTGGTTATTTATTACCCGAACACCATCTATATACTTTTCTTTATAATATTCATTTCATAAGCACACCACCCACGGGCTTTGTGATTTAACTCGTATACTTTTACTTTTTATAGTTCTTGTCATTACACGAACTCCATCCCGGAATTATATATTTTAATTGAATTTTTGGACTAATACATATACATTTTTTTAAAGTTTTGTTCATTACACGAACTCTATCCCAGACTCATACTCTTTTTCTGATTTCTAAAGCGATTCGCTGACACCTAAGAGTCATCTTGGCGTTAATATTTCGGTTGTACTCTCGCGCGCGGGGTTCACCGATTTCGTTGCCAATAGGGCGAGCTGCTATTAACCCTATTATTAGTCGGCATGCGTAAACTTGGTAAATTTTTGTTTATTCTAGACTACCTCCTGAAGTGAAGATTTCTATAGGTTCAAAGGAGTATTAAAATCCGTTCAATACTTTAAATGTATACATTACAAACAAACAAACAATATTAGTATAGACTAAAAAAGGTTGGTATTTTACAACGGTACGGCAGTGCCCTCCGCCAAGTCGAGCAGACAAGCACGCCCATACTTACACCCTTTTCTCGAAGCAACTGTTCATATCTTTCTTAGAGACTTAAGAAACTGCCTGAATTTTATATTGCACTACCACTAGCCCACTCCCGGTGCGACTTCGTTACTTCAGTTCAGTACTTTTTGAGTTTATCGCAAACAGACAGACAGACGCGACGTGGGACTTCCATATTATCATACTTCATGTGTAAGATAGATATTATAAATGATATTATTTATTTATATTAGTGTATATCAAAGTCGCTGCCCGCCGTTTGTCTCTATGTATCTATGTACGCGTAGATCTGTTAAACTAAGCAACGGATTTATTGCGGTTTTTAACAATAGATAAAATGATTTAAGAGGAAGGTTTATAAGCAAAGTAAAAGGGTAAGGGCAAAGTAGGTATAGGATAGGTGTAGGGTAAGTGTTTTTATTGGGTCGGGATAGGGGCAGTGTTGCTCCCCTTAGGATGGAGATTCGATCAGATGGATCGACCGTCCGTGTGCCTTGCAAGAGAATAAAAACAGGGGTAGGGGAAGGATGCCACGCAAAATAATAAGCCGCGTCGGGTCCATTTCTTGTTTTATAATATGTGTAGTGACAGTCCTTGCGCGGAAAAAACATACCTTCATGGCCTTCATCTCTCCGTTGCGTATCTCCAGCAGGTCTTTGGTGATTTAGTTGATGTCTTTGGTTGATGATAACACTTGCGTGGTGAGCGCCTCGATCTGTAACTCTTGGTTCTTCACCACCTTGTCGAAGATCATGCCACGTGCCTTGCTTAGCAGCTGGTGAAAAATAATCATAATCATCTTGGCGTTAATGACCCGGTTGTGGTTTCGTGTATAACAAGGGCCCTGTGAATACAGTGGAGCGACTGCCATCTGACCTCCGTGATCCTGCTAAGTGATCCCGGGAAAGGTGGCTTGATTAGATTATGGTCACATTTTCAGTCGCCTGAATGTGCAAGTTCCATCATGATGTTTTTTCTTATCGTAAGAGCATTCGAATCCGGTATCTCTCGCTTGCGAGTCGGATACTTTTACCACTAGGCCACTGACGCTCCTAAGCGGTGAAAAATACATACATATGTCGGGGAAAGACTGGAGAAGACTCGCCCATGAGCGAGTAATGGCCATCAGAACGTATTTATCGGGATTTCGTAGCAATAAAGGGGTATCTATAGTGTTTTAAGAATGTATTGTCAAATTAAAGCCACATTTACGAGTTTACAATTGTAGCCGAAACCCGCGGGTTATTTACAAAACCCTCCACCACCCATGGCCAATCTCATCAGGCCGATCCGCGGGAGATGCGCCGGGGCTCTTGCTAGTTGCCACATACGCACAGCTTGACTCCCTACACATTGTTAACAGTACATCCTGCACTCACGTTTCTATTTTCTGGAGCTTTCACGAATCTCTTTAACGCATCAAGATTTACGCTTCTTCGCTCTTGAATGGTTTCTAGTTCTTGGTCCCAATATCCTTGCGGCTGCCGTCGCCGCCATGCTGCTTGTGACGTTGTCATAACAGTTGCAAGCCACCCGTCAGGTGGCGCACCAATCGACATCCAGGCCAAAGAGATGGACTAAGAGACTAATGATCATCTCCGACACGGCTATCCTGCTATACACACGTCCTCGTGTGTTATCTGTAACACGAAAACAACACAGCGCAATACCATATTCGCTCGGTCACTCCTGACCCCACGGTGATCAGACACCCAAAACTACTACTCACTCAAACAAACTCAAAACCACCTTTCATCATCACTCGTCTTACTTTTGTAACCGGTAGGTGCTCTGCACTCTAACGTTTCAATACGAAACTGCCAAAGTCGTAATAGTAACAACACTTTACTAAATATCTGTCAGCTCGTAGTCTATTCTTCGACCAAATCCCAGTTGCATAAAATCAGAAGTAACACGGTATATCGGGTCTCTACATGTGAGAACACAGTCCGTCGTCTGTATGTAACTTTGCACTAACTGACATTTGACTAACTATTTGGTAATACAACTAAATTTGTAATAATTTGTAAGGAAACAGCGTAAATTCACCTACCCTTTTCACTATGCAAAAATGTCTGATTAGAAATAAAGCCAATATTGAAACTACTGACAGCTGTAAATCTTATTTTAAACACACAAAATCTTCACTTTACCCTGTATTTACATATTGGAGGCTCGTAAATTTGTATGAAAATATCTCAAATTTGTTTTCTCTACCATTGTACCATCTCCACTAATGTGTTATTACACTACCTTTTGAATTCATGACAATAATCAGCCCTGTAATCATCCACCACTCATCCCTGCGACTATATTGACCATCCTTGCTGATCATCTCTGTGATTATCCAACAATCATCCCCGCGACTACATGTTAGTCAACCATATGGCTTCCTATCGAATTTGCATGTCTATAGAAAAGTTAATTCTAGCATCCTCTAACAAAACAATTCAACTGTCTGCATAATTTAGTATCAAATCATCGCATATCATATGGGAGCATTCTGCATTATTACACAAATAATTACCCCTACTACCCAATACTAAAACATGTAAGTCATCATTTTAATACTAAAGACTCCAGAACATCAGACACAAAAAGGTATTGTTTTCTGTTTTATTTTCGATCCCCCACAGAATAATCCGCCCAGAATAGCAGACGCCACACAGGCCAGTAGATGCCACACAGGCCAGCACATGCCACTCAGGCTGAAACAACCTACTTTATTACTCACTAAGTACGAACTGAATGCCTAATATGTTACAACGGTCTGACCCTAGATCCTTTTTTACTGCTTATCGTACGTCTAGAATTCGATAGAAGGTAGCCAGCAGGTAGTAGCATGCAGGCGCTACGTATTTGACGCAGTTACTTAACATCGTACGTGTACCCACGAAAGTAATAACATTGGCTGTAACAGTACCTACCACCCATTATTTATGTTATCCATACATTTTATTTAAATAACAATACTATCATGGTACCCCACGACTTCAGGTTACTTTAACAGATTGCGGAAAAACGAGCTTAATAATTTATTTACTATACAGAGGAAGAAGGACTATATAGAGGAAATATAACTCGACGCTATCGAGTAGTCTATAACTTTAATAAGCCGCTTTCGTTATTGTACATCATTTACAATTAGTCGGTTTACACCGTCTTTGTTTGGTGTCACTGAAAGAGGGCGCTAGGGCTTTCTCCGAAACGTCATTATTTTCATTTCACAACCGAGACATGTTAGTTTCTTTTTCCGTCACGTTCCTTTTTTATCCATGTTCCATTGTTGGCGACATTCCATTTCTGTTACAGAATACTACATCCTTACGGTATTGCTGCATAAAACGCAGAACTAGCGCCACGGTCAAGCTATATAAAAATTACACAACTGAATACAATTTGCAATTATCGTTAAACAGTTACTTTTTTTTTCACTAACGTAATATTCAATAACTTTCAACAAAACCTAAATAATAACTTGTTATCGGTAATCAAAATATTATCTGTTAGAAATTGTATGAAAAGCTACACCTATCGCACACCCCAATAAACGCACGCCACTCAAAGACAGAAGAAAGGCCAGATATACACCTATGCCTACGAATAGGGACATACAAAACTGTATGCTCTGTTCGATTCGACACGAATATAATGAAGGAGTATCATAGTTTGCTATCTATTTCATTTCATATTTATTTATTTGCTGTCCAATGGTACATAAGGTCTTAATAATTAACAAGATTCTCATTTTAGAAACTGCAGTAAGTTGATAGTATTTATGATAAGTCTGAATTGGAACCTTACGGTAGGTACTTAGGTACTCAAAGTTCTACATTATAAAAACAACAAAATCATGTCATGTATGTCCTATCCACGAGACACGTATTACCAAAGGAAACAACAATAGTACCAACCATCGAGCAATCACAAAATAACCAGATCATCATTAGGCACTTGTCTTTTTTTACATACAACGCTTTTGTACATAGCTTGAAACAGTCAGCATCTGGTGACTCGGCAATCGGCACGGTAAGCCAAGGTACCTAACCCCAAGAGGTAGATAAAATAACAATTAATTTCTGAGCCTAATAACAATTAATCACCATGAAACAAGCTTTGAGAAAATAAAATTATCACATAAAACCTAGTATTCAATCAAACTAACCATACCTTGCTCGGCAGACGTTACGCTGTTAATCATCGATAAAGTATTTAACCAGATTGAACCAAAGTAGATCACATAACTAAAGTGAATACGCTTAGCCCATAAAATAAGGTACCAATCTCTTTTGCTTTTGCCTATACTTTTCATAAAAGTCAAGAATGGGGTGTCATCAGCTGTTCGTGCGAAATCGGCCATTTTTGTTTATAATAATAATAATACTAAAAAAATTATTTTCTCACATACAGTGTTTAAGGTTACAATTTTCAGTTTTCAGTTCAAGATTGTGAGACTGGAGCCTAAACTAGACTTTCGCCTGTATCTTAGGTCTCCAGGTCCCAAACCTCAAGGAATTGATCAGTTCTAGTTTACATTTGAGTCCATCAGAATGGCCAACATGGAGAAAATAAACATAATACAAATTAAATAAAACAAAAGCAAACAATAATAGTAACAGTAGCGTGCGCTCTTGCAATTCTAGCAAATGCTTGTGTCTATGTGTGCATGTGTGTGTGTGTGTGTGTGTGTGTGTGTGTGTGTGTGTGTGAGAGTTGTATGTGCGCGTGATTGTGTGCTCATCTAGGTGTGTAAATCTCGTGGTGCCCCATATCATATATATGTATGTATGTATGTATATTGTTATTTTTGTAATAGTTATAAGTATTTGTCATTTTACCACTTCCAATAGTTTTTCAGTGTCATTGTAATTCAGCGATCCCAACCAGTTCGTTATCTTACCTTTAGCTTCTAACAACAGTTTGTAACAATTATTGATTTTTTTAGGTTTGTCGTAGCCATTTATCCATTTTTTACCACACCGCATTTGTGAATAATGTTTTTCAAAAACCATATTTCAGTGTACCCTGGCATAAACCGGGCCTGATCTCTATAATGATGTTGATTATTTTACCACACATAACCCTTCTAAAACCCTTCGTAATCCTTTATAATGAAACCGTAGAACTATTGTTCAATTATTTTCCAGATTGCAAGACTCCGTCACCAAGTTGGTGCATAGAAACTCAGTACTTAGTAACTTTCATCTTAGTTCGTTACACATTATTTGTGAAAACAGCGATTCTCTCACAAGTAAACATGGTTCGACTCACCGAATGCAAAATTTCAGCGTGTATGCCTTGTAGGTTGTAAGTTGTACGTAATTATGGACCAACCACGAACCAGCACTCTCTCATGTGTTTCACCAGACTTTTGCCATTTCGTCGTATCTTCCGCCGCTCAGCATTTCGTACACGCAGTTTATTTGGCATGAAAAAAAATAAGATCGAGCATTAACATTATGGACGTGAAGATCTCTATCCCACTTCTGATGTCGGGGAAAGACTGGAGAAGACTCGCCCATGAGCGAGTAATGGCCATCAGAACGTATTTATCGGGATTTCGTAGCAATAAAGGGGTATCTATAGTGTTTTAAGAATGTATTGTCAAATTAAAGCCACATTTACGAGTTTACAATTGTAGCCGAAACCCGCGGGTTATTTACAAAACCCTCCACCACCCATGGCCAATCTCATCAGGCCGATCCGCGGGAGATGCGCCGGGGCTCTTGCTAGTTGCCACATACGCATAGCTTGACTCCCTACACATTGTTAATAGTACATCCTGCACTCACGTTTCTATTTTCTGGAGCTTTCACGCATCTTTTTAACGCATCAAGGTTTACGCTTCTTCGCTCTTGAATGATTTCTAGTTCTTGGTCCCAATATCCTTGCGGCTGCCGTCGCCGCCATGCTGCTTGTGACGTTGTCATAATAGTTGCAAGCCACCCGTCAGGTGGCGCACCAATCGACATCCAGGCCAAAGAGATGGACTAAGAGACTCATGATCATCTCCGACAAGTATATCAAATATTTTACTGAGATTAATGTCAAATTTTAAATTAAATCACCTATACAAAATAAAATAAAATGCCAGTCAGAAATATAATAATTCAGAATATAAAATGTCAACGTAATACTAATTCAGATAACTTAGAATCTGGCATGTCAAAGTAATAATAATTTAGGATCCAAGCAATATATAAAATGTCAAAATTAGTCTATTAAATTTGGAATTCAAAATGTCAATATCAGCAATACAATAATACATAATTAATCGGTGATTTAATTCAAGTACTTACCTTCTGAAACACCCGGCACTTGCGCGTGCGCTTGTACCCAATGTCTCGGAATAGGACAATCTGGCTTATCACTGATGACCCTCAAGATGGTGTTCGCGCTCCCCCGCACCCTGCGCAGAAGCGAAGCTATACGGCGCCGCACCACCGTGTGGAACCCATCCATGTGCGCATGCGCAAACATCGCTGATGCACTGCAATAGCGCGGGAGCCCCAACAACATCCTGAAGGCATCATTGTACTGTACTCGGAGAGCGTTGAAAGCCCGCTGCGTATATCTCACCCACAAGCTACACGTGTACAGCGTTTGACAGAAGGCCTTAAAAAGGGTAATCTTTACCTCTACACTACAGCGCGCGAACCTGCGAGCCAGCATATTACAGCGGACTGCCAACGCTCTTCTTTCCCTATCAATATCGCCATCGTCTTTCAAATCCTCAGTAACCACGTGGCCGAGGTATTTGAACTCTGTGACCCTACAAAGAGGCACGCAATTTAATAGCACTGGTGGTACACACGTCACCTTTCGTCTTCCGGTTTGAAATATTAAGAGCTGAGTTTTGGTAACATTGTATGCAAGCCCATGCAATGTCGCGTACTCCTCGCACACTCCCATCAACCTCCTGAGTGCCGTAATCGATGGACTGAGCAACACCATGTCGTCCGCGTAGCTGATGCTGTTGACACAGTGACCGTCAATCGAGCAACCCACTCCGGTGTCGCTCAGCCCACGACTCAGGCTATCCATGTACAGATTGAAGAGCGAAGGCGACGTTAACCCCCCCTGTCGCACTCCGCACTCCAACCTATACTCCTCAGAAAGTTTGCTGAGCCATTTGACCTGGTTAGTCTGATGTCCATACCAATATTTTAAAATATTGGTAATTTCGCCAGGCACATCACTGTTTTTTAGCTTTTCCCAAAGAATATCGTAACTAACCAAGTCAAATGCCCTAGAGAGGTCAAAAAAAACAGCGTATACAGGGGTACTCCTGTCAGTGTAATACCAAACGACATGCTTGAGAGACAGAACAGCGCTTTCAGTCGATAGCCCGGGTCTAAAACCGAACTGCGAGTCATGGAAACTAAGATGGTTTTTTAACTGTCTCTCAAGCACGCCGTCCAGCACTTTGGATGTTATTGTGGCTAGAGATATAGGTCGGTAATTACACTTATCGGAAGCGTCACCCGTTTTATTTTTAATAATGGGCACTACGACTGTTCTCATGAGCACCCCTGGCAGATAGGAATGCCTGATGCAGAGAGTGAACAATAAGCCCAGCAACCTCGGGAGGTGTGGCCCCGCATGTTGAAAGTGTTCTATGCTGAGCCCGTTGTGTCCGGGTGACTTGCCCCTCTTCATGCCTTTCAATATAAAAACAATTTGTTTGGCCGTAATACGTTCCGGCAACCCCGACACCACGGCCTCAGCACCTCTAGTCTGGTCATTTTCTAGCGGAGATTCTACTTGAAAATGCCGTCTGAACATATTCGCTATGTCCTTGGCGCCGTCTACGCCGCCAACACTCATCGGGACGCTAGGTTGTGGACTTAACTTTTTCGTGTGCTTCCAAAATCCCTTAAAATCTTTGTTATTATGTTTTGACGCAAGAATATTCATTTTGATTAAGTCCTGATTATTTTGACAGTACTTTAATTTTTCCTTAAATATTTTTCTAGAGTCATACATTTCGTTATGTACTATACCAGTTCTAAGCCGACCATGCCACACCCAGTTTAAAAACTTATCCCTGGCGTCCCGATGAGCGGTACGTACGTACTTGACCCAGTACAGATCTCCGCGATTTCTATGCGAGCGGGACAACATGCCAACGTGTATCGAAAAAAACATCTACTAACTTAGATACTGCCCTTGCTACTTATTATGCATATGCTCATGCGTGGCTGAACTATGGAGGAATCCTGTGGGGATGCAGTACAGATGCACCTACACTCTTTATTTTGCAAAAAAAGCTGATTCGGATATTGGCAAAAATTAAACAAACTGAAACATGCAAACCACACTTTCAGAAACTGAAGATTCTTACACTTCCGAGTATGTATATTTTTGAAATGTGTAAGTTCGTAAGGAACCACCTAGGCTCATATCCCAAACGTGAAGATTTGCCTACAAACATGAGTTTGCGCTACAAAAGCAAGTTAATGCTTCCAGTGTCTAGACTAAAGATCCACAATACAAGCACATATACCATGTCCATCAAAATATATAATAAATTACCTGAAACTTTGAAAAAAGAAACAGATGGCAAAGTTTTTATTAGGAAGCTTAAGAAGTTACTCTTAGCTAAGAGTTACTATAGTTTAAATGAATTTTTTAATGAGAAAAAGTGATATCAATGACTTATTTTGTATTAAGGCTCTATATCTGTACTTGTTATGACTTAGAATATAATTTTTCTAATGATTTTTATCGGTTATTGACATTTAATTTATTAAGAATTGATTGTTGACAATGTACTTAAATTTGATAAGGTGAAATTTAACTTAATTTTATTTAAATACTTGACATATTTTAATTTTTGACGTATCGCTAATTGATTAATTAATTAATTTGTTATTAATGAACATGTAATAATTTATGCATTATGGAATTTAAATTTAATTGTTAAAATAATTTTGTTTTCTATATTTCTTATTATTTTTGCAGTGCCCTCACATGAGATACTTACCTATTTTTAAGATCTAATGTTATTATATTACCATGTGAAGCAATAAATAAATGACAATGACAATGACAATGACAAAAAAAAGAGCAAAATTGATAGCGTGTTTGTTTACATTGAACCGGAGACATTCGAACGAAATTTTCCATATTTCAGTATAATGTTTGTTATTGTGGTCGTAGTTTTCCAATGATATAGAAGATATCCGCGGCAACAATGGGATCACCCATATACATTTCAGAAAATTTTTAAAAAAGGGTAGTTTGGTTATTAATTTAATTTTATGTTGGTATCAAGTTATTAATCGAAAAATAAGTAAATACGAGTAAGTGAACTGATTAACGGTAGATAATTTCTAATTATGTTTTGAGTATTTATATCCTTCTGCCAGTACAAATTTAGTAGTACCTGAACTGTTGTTGAAGTCAAACATCCTGATTTATTTGGCTGACTTGGAGTGGCCTGGGAGTCATGTGTGTGTCTCATTGGGCTGAGAACCCCGAAAGTCTCGATGTTGTGGCTGCAGATGGCAAATTGAATGTTGTAATTTTTTTTAGAAGGCGACTGGATATGGGACACCTTCATTATTACAAACATTGTTAAATCGTTTCAAAATGGGAGCTTAAACATTACGTTAATTCTAGATAGAGTATACTAGTTCGAACAGTTAAAATCGTTGACGATGATTATTACTTGTTTAGTTTTGGTGTTGTAACAGATGGACTGCTGTAACCCATGACTGGCGTATCAGATAGACGGGAGAGCTTCTTATTATTAAACTCCTGATTTAGTTTTGATATTGAGCAGTAGAGATAATGTTGTTTTTGTATCACCGTGAACAATTGTTCGGGTTTGTGACGATTACTTGCTGTGTAACTCGTAGACCGTAGCTGAGAGTCTATAGACAGCTATTAGTGAAATAAAGCGTGTTAAAGTTACTACTTCATGATTTTAGCAATTTCATATTGAAAAGTATACTGTATAGTCTAACAGTAGATACCTACGCACAGGTTATATAAGCACGGCTACTACAGTGGTGCCCCTATATTATAGATGGAGGTATTACTAGAGTCTAAAAGTACCTACTGGTTTAAAAAATGTGACGAATGAACAACACTGAGCTGATATGTTGGCAATGTTTATGAACTTCTATTTATTTGTCCCGCCTGTGTGGCTCCCGCCTGTGTGGCTCCCGCCTGTGTGGCTCCCGCATCTGTGGCACCCACCTGTGTGGCATTCCGCCTGTGTGGCATCCCGCCTGTGTGGCATCCCGCCTGTGTGGCATCTCGCCTGTGTGGCATCCCGCCCGTGTGGCATCCCGCCTGTTTGGCATTTCGCCTGTGTGACATAAACTCTGTGTGACATTTAGTCTGTGTGGCATTTAGCCTGTGAGGCATTCCGCCTGTATGGCATTTCGCCGGTGTGGTATTTTTCTGTGTGGCATTTCGCCTCTGTGCCATTTACCCTTATGTGACATCTTACCTGTATCGTGCTATGGCAGACGTGATACAGGATAAATAATTAATAGACTCATAGTTTGACGATTACAGTGGCACTGACCAGAGTGACACCCAGTCTGTGTGGCACCTAGTCTGTGTGGTATTTCGCTTGTGTGCAGGTCCAGTTGCGTGCCGGCCCGGTTGCGTGGCTGCCCGCCAGATAGCGTTCGTCAGTGTGGTGGTTCGCCTTTGTCATTTCTCCCGTATGGTAACATTACTCTTATTTTTAAAATAAGGATGGCGCTGACGGATGACCAAAAATCATATGGCATTTAATGAAGGAGTGTTTGGATCACACTCGAAGTAACATTGGGTCTTTTGCTGAGTACTGATAATTGTACGTAGGTATGTCACATATTTGTATTATTTGTTAAAAAAAATGTGCTACTGATTGAAAAGAATTACTAATTTTTATAAATGTCAGGCAACAGATCTAGAGTTGATATCTTAGTCCACCATGATATTACCTTCTATACACAGTATTAAACAAAGTCGCTTCCCGTCGTCTGTGTCTATGTAGGATTAGATCTTTTAAACTACGCCAAGAATTTCATTACTGTTTTCAACAATAGCAATAGATAGTAATTCAAGAGGAAGGTTTATAAGCAAGAAAAAATGGGTAGGTGTATGGGAACGAAGTCGCGCCAGGTCTAGTGTTTTATCTTCCAGGTCTAGGGATCTGGAGAGTCCATGTTTCTGAACCGTCACGGTGACTCGGCAAGGACTATGATAACATTAGATTGGCGGATGCTTGGGAGGTGACAGGGTGTGACTGTCTGGCAAACTGGTTGTCGGATTTGTTGGCCAAACTGGCACAAAGGAGCTATGCGCGGTTGTGTTCCAGAGGAATGGAGGTTCAGTTTTTCATCCAATTTATACGCAATCAAAATGAATTTTGAATGCGGATCGACTGTTCCGTTTAGTTGTCATTTTTAGTTGTTGGGAAGAATCAAATCTGGTCAGTCGAAGTTTCTCAAAGCCGACTCATGCAGTCGTGACGGTTATTTATTCATATTTTTGCATATAAATTGCGTAAGATATTTGGATTTGGACCTCTCTCCTATGAAGCGTAACCGCAGTCATTTACTAGACCGTCGTAATAGTAGTCTATCTAGAAACACGCCCCAACGCGACTTTACGCGCTATTTATTTATTTTATTTACTTGTATTCCCCTTTGTTACATTTTCACCACGTGATATGTTCTGTGCTATCTCTCCATCTTGGCGGCCGTGATTGATGTGGGTTCCCCCCGCACCGCACCGCTCCCAAACAACCCACTGATGCACTACACTATATCCATAAATTGCTTCAAACAGTCTTAACACGACCACGACTGCAGTTATCCGGAAATCCCTTTGGCTTGGTTCAGATCTTTAAGTCGCGCGTTCTCTGTTACTAACGCGTTCACCCTTTGCTCGTATTTTTCTCTTAATTCCTGGAAATAAACAAATTTAAGTTATTATGAGGCAATTTTCCATTAACAACTTGAGTGGTTCAGTTGGCTAACCGGTCTGCCACGCAGCGGTCCCGGGTTCGATTTCCGGCCAAGCCGAAACTGAACTGACGAATTTTAATTTCTGTTACGGGTCTCGGTATTATATGTACCTATAATAAGTATGTATTAAAAAATATATAAGCAATTTTTCTGTTTTCTGGCACCCATAACACAAGCTTTGCTTACTTTGGGGTTAGATGGCGCTGTATGTATTGTTCAAGCATTTTATTTATTTATTTATTCTGACTGTTAGCTCTACTCTAAGAGGCGATAAGATTACATTAAATTAGTTACAGGTAAATAAGTCAAAGAAACAAGTTAAAACATAATGGAAGGAAGCACATCAGGGCGAATCTTGCAACACCTCGCTGTCTCTCGCTCGCTCGCTCACCTTGAACAGCGCTAGCTGCGTCTCATACTCCTTCCGCAGGTCGTCGTTGATGCCGCTGCTGGTGGCCGCGCGCTGCAGGACCAGCTGGTACCGCTCCTTCTCCTTGGCGAAGCGCGCCTCCATGGCTGCCAGCCGGTCCTGCAAGTCATACAAACCAAATCAGTTTTTTTCATAATAAGCTTTCATTGCGCGGTATAGTACCTATTAATCAAGACCATTCCAGAGAGCCCAAGCACGATGGCGTTCACTAGTTGATATGACCACCTTCTTACTCCAATTTCAGACCAGCTCTTTGGTACCTTGATACTAATGCATTGTCATCCAAGTTACATCATCATCATCATCTTGGCGTTAATGTCCCGGTTGTGCTCTCGAGAACGAGGGCCCGGGGTCCGCCTTCACCATGATCCAGGATTTGGCGATCAGGTAATTACAATGAAGCGACTGCCATCTGCCCTCCGTGACCCTGCTACCAAGAACACCTGACCAGATTGGACCATGGTTACAAATTCAGTTGCCTGAATTTGCAGGTTTCATCACGATGTTTTCCCTCACCGTAAGAGCATCAGTTAGTGTTCAACTAATGTACCCCCCCTTCCCTCTTAGACCCCGAGTCAGTCGGACGTATTTAATTTGTTTTCCTGATTTAATAAAATTTAAAATAGTAATATTTTAAAATTCTCGCAAGTTACTAGGAGCACATAAACGAGCAACTATATTTGTGAGCAGTACAGTGATAGTGTGAAAGCGTGACAGCTACTGGTTGAGTTGTGTTGTTGCTAACTGATATCGTCGTGCACCCGCATCCCCAGCTTCTAATTGGACTTACTTTGACACGCCCACCTGCGCGTGAGTAAAATATTGTGGGTGGGGCCCTCCTACCCCCACGTGCCTTAGCTATCTATCTCTCTCGAAAAGTAATCCCGTCTCCCTTGCGGACATTTTGGAAAAGGAAAAGTATCAAGTGCCGACGGCAAAAATAGGCCTACAACCCCGCCACCTTAGAGTAAATAGGCCTACAACGACGATATTTTGCTCTCTTATATCAATTTTAAACGTTTCTGTGGAATTATTATAATGCCACTACAACGTTCCCCGAAACAGGACACTACCTTGATCCCGGGATCATCCTCATCTACTCCAAACTTAAATGAAACCGAATATAATCCGCAAAGACCGGCAAAACCTAAACAGGGTGATGAGCTTGAGCATAGTATAGCGGAATTGACCGGCTTATTTAACAATTGGACTATAGCCCAGGATAATAGACACGATACGTACATACAGGCAATGCGTGAAATTAACGAAAACATTACTCAGCTGTCTACATCTATGCAGTTTATCTCGGCTCAGTACGACGACATGCAGAAAAAAATGCAGGAGATGGAAGCAAACAGAAAGGACGACTTGTCCTACATTGCGGCATTGGAGCAAAAAATCGATTCATTAGAAAAGGGCTCTCGTATCTCAAATATCGAGATACGTAATATACCTAGTTCTGGAGATGAAACTGCGGACAGTCTGTCCGCTTTGGTCGAAACGATTGGAGAAACTTTGGACGTGCCAGTTTTGTCAGCTGACATAAAAAATGTATACAGGGGATTTTCAAAAAATGCTGCAAATAGGCCAATCATTGTTGAATTTTCCACAGTGCGATTGAAGGCACGACTGCTCGCGGCAGCTAAAAGCTATAACAAGAAAAACGAAAAAAACAAATTAAGTACACATCACCTTAAATTAAATGGACCGCCCTCTCCAGTATACATATCAGAAAATCTAACGCCTAAAATGAAAAACTTATTCTATTGCGCGAGAGATTACGCGAGCCAGAACAATTTTAAGTATTGCTGGGCGACCCCTGGAATTATATACCTGCGTAAAAAGGAAGGCGACACATTGATACGGCTCAAGAATATGCAAGATATTAACAGTCTACAGTCAACAGAGAAATGACTAAAATATTATTTGAATTGCTTTTTTTGTCTACTTATCATTTTGTATTATTTGCCTACATTGTACACCACATCCAAATACATACCGCAAACATCTCATTCTTGCAACCACTCTCAACTTACCATACAGAAGTCTCATTCATACCACAACTCTCATCTTACCCTACACTGTGTGCGCCTTTTAAAAATTAAAACACGTTCAACTACCTACACGTCATGGACTACAGATAGTATAATCCTACATATTTTAGAACGTACGTATGTCAATCGACTTGACTCGATATACCATTACGTTTTATTTTTGCCACAACATTATTTGCACCCAGTTATTAATAAATTTAAAATTCGATAGTGTGGCGGGTTTGGTGGATGACATGGATAGTTTTGAGATATCAAAATCAATAAACTGCTGTCCGGAGGATTGCTCCTTGTACGTGTCATCAATGAATAATAACCTAAACATATTGCAACAAAATATACGTAGTATAAATCGTAATTTTACGGAACTTACGGCCTTGATAACAAGAATTAAAATAAAAAGTGAACTAATTGTGCTGTCCGAGTGTTGGCTTTCATGCATAGACAGTTTGCCTGCTTTGCAGGGCTACAATATACATAAAACCTCTCGCAACATAAACCAAAATGACGGGATTGTGATATACTCCAGCAATTCATTAAATTGTATAGTTGAGGAGCCTAGTTTTGGGGAGGCAAACTGTCTCATCATAAAAATTGGGGCGGATACAGTTGTGATTTCCATTTACAGACCACCCAGTTTCCAAAGCTTGGATAGCTTCTTATGTTCACTCGATGAAACTCTTGCCTCCCTTTCATCATATAAAAACATAATATTGGTTGGTGATGTGAATATTAATCTACTGGAGAACTGTAGAAATACAAATGACTATCTGGATTTGCTTTCTTTCCATGGCCTGCTACCTGCTACACGGTCTCCTACCAGGGGAAACAACTGTCTGGACCATGTAATCCTAAAAACCAAATTAAAATCATACACATTTAACTTTGGTACAAGCCTAACAGATCATAGTTCCATTCTATTTTGCATGGAAATGAAGCAATTTTCTAAATCTAATGTTGCTAGGTATCATTCTAAATTGGACATCGAATTATTAAAAACTAAATGTAGCAACATTGACTTTGAACCAGTATATTCCCAACCTGATTTAAACCTGGCCACTGCTAAATTTATTGATCTATTAAAAAACGTTATAATAACTAGTTCAAAGTCTACGAAAATATCTAGAAACAAATCTACAGTTAAACCCTGGATCACAGCAGGAATCTTAAGATGTTTGAAAAATAGGGACAATTTGCACTCTAAAGTGCGTAAAAATATCGAAAATATAGTTCTGTTGACAACATATAAAAGATATCGTAATTATTGCAGCAAATTAATTAAAAACTTAAAACTACAATATGAGAGGGAACAGTTATTGGTGATTAAAAATAATCCTAGGAAGCTCTGGCATACCATAAGATCGGTAACAAATATGAACACACAGAAATCAAGTCCTTCAAATCTTTTAACTAGTGCAGAGGACCCTCCGGCGTCGAGTGACCTCGTAAACCACTATTTTGCAAACGTAGGCAGAAATTTGGCTAAGCAAATACCCACAAATGTTCCTCCCTTAAAACCTAAGCACGGGATGGGCGATCAAAACTCGTCCTCGCTAGTATTGCTCGATACAGATTGTGAGGAAGTGGAGCGGACCATTCGGCGGCTGAAAAGTAACTGTGCCCCAGGATGGGACTTGATTTGTGCAGGGGCCCTTCAGGCTGTCTCTCATGTTATAGCTCCAGTAATAACGAATGTGGTGTGTGGTGTCGCCACCTCAAAGAATAGCACCACCCCATCTCTTCCCGTGGGTGTCGTAAGAGGCGACTAAGGGACAAATCCGAAAGGTGGGCAGCAGCATCTTTCTGGGTAGATTTACATCAACTGCACTGCGATCTCCAACCCGCCTGCCAAGCGTGGGGATTATGGCAATGACCTCCCCTTTCGTGGGAGAGGCCCGAAGTCCTGCAGTGGACTGTTATGGGCTGTGATGATGATGATGATGAATAACGAATATTTTAAACCGCTGCTTACAAGCTGGTATCTTCCCCTCACCATTAAAAAAGGCTATTGTTATTCCTATTCACAAGGCTGGGGACAGAGGCTGTGTCAGCAATTATAGACCTATTTCTATATTGACTACATTGTCCAACATCTTTGAGCGCATCATAAACTCAAGGCTTATTAAATATCTGGAACATAATAAAATACTTGCAGATGGCCAATATGGTTTCAGAAGTGGTTTATCTACAAATGATGCGGTCATGAAGCTCGTGGATTTAGTAGTGGAAAAATTAGATGCAAAAAAGAAGTGTTTAACTATCTTTTTAGACCTAGCAAAAGCATTTGACACAGTCGCTGTTCCAAACCTTCTTGTTAAGTTGGAAAGCATGGGAGTTAGAGGTACTCAGCTGTCTTTATTTGCGGATTATCTGGAAAATCGTACACAGTGTACTAAAATTGAAGAACACGTTAGTACTGAGCTTCCCATCGCGTTTGGGGTGCCACAGGGAAGCATAATGGGTCCTACGCTGTTTCTCTGCTATATTAATGAGTTGTGCCTATTAAACATAAAAAGCTGTAGGATTACATCTTATGCAGATGACACGGCTTTGACCTTTTATGCAGATTCTTGGGATGAACTGCTTGAGTTGGCTCAGCGTGGGTTCGATACGGTTTGTCAGTGGCTCGCGTTGAACTCGCTTACTTTAAATGCCAATAAAACAAAATATATATTGTACAGTATACATAACCGTAATGTGCCTAGCTCAAAAATCTATGCTCATAAGTGTGGTTTCCCCCCTGCGATGGAATGTGACTGTCCCACTATTGAAAACACACAAAACATTAAGTATCTAGGAGTAATAATAGATAACAACCTCTCCTTTAAGAGCCATATTCACGCAGTATCACAAAAGGTAAGAAAACTAGTTTACATATTTAAGTACTTGAGACACATTGCTGACAAAAGTCTCTTAAAAACCGTGTATTTAGCATTGGCTCAGTCTGTGGTTTCTTATTGCATTGTATCGTGGGGTGGGGCAGGTAAAACCAAGCTTCTAGAGCTGGAAAGAGCACAAAGACTGTTACTAAAAGTCAGTTTCTTTAAGCCTCGTTTGTTCCCCACAGAGGATCTTTATAGGGAGACCAGTTTTCTTACCATTAGGCAGCTATACATCTTAGCCACTGTCTTACGTCAGCATAAAGAACTGCCCACATCAATATTGGTGCCCTCCAGGAGACAGTACGCTGTCTGCAGACAACCAGCACGAGGGTTTAGAACTTTTTTCGCCCAGCGTTTCTTTTGTTTTAGGGGTAGGCGACTGTACAATGATATCAATAGACTATTAAACATATACGAAGGTAGCACCAGAGAAGGTAAAGGTAAGATAACGAACTGGTTGGGATCGCTGAATTACAATGACACTGAAAAACTATTGGAAGTGGTAAAATGACAAATATAACTATTACAAAAATAACAATATACATACATACATATACCGTACTCTTCCCAGGTAAAGGATCTGGGGCTTTACATTGACAGCACTCTCAGCTGGGTACCGCATGTGACAGAGGTCAGCAGGAAGGTCACCGCGACTCTTTGTTCCCTCTATAGATTTAAATTTTTCCTTCCCCCTGCTACCAAATTGCTACTTGTGCAATCTTTGATTCTGCCTATCATTGATTACGGCGATGTATGCTACACTGGCGCAAACCAAGACCTTCTCTGTAAGTTAGATCGTCTTCTTAACAACTGCATAAGATTCATCTTTGGTTTGCGCAAGTATGATCATGTCTCGGTTTACCGAGCTAAGCTCAAGTGGCTTTCCATCCGACAACGCCGTAACTTAAGAACTCTTTCTCTCCTTCATTCAATTTTACACGACCCAGCTATTCCAAAATACTTAAAATGTAAATTCCAGTTTCTCTCTGATAATCATGACCGTAATCTCCGTTCTTCAAACAATCTTTTATTGAATTTCCCTCTTCATCGGACTGGCTTTATTTCTAATTCGTTTGCTTTAACAGCGATGAGACTCTGGAATGATCTCCCCCCTGACATAAGATTAATATCTAAGAAATTCTGTTTTAAGAGAGCAGTACATAACCATTTCCTGAACACTCCTTAGCTCCTAATTTATTCCTTGTTCCTTTATTCCTTTTTCATCTCTTTTCTTCATAAAGCCTCAAGTACCTGAATAATTTTGGGTAACTCATGCAGTTAATTAATTAATTAATTAGTGTAAAATATCTATTGCTACTTTTAACTTTTAGTGTATTTATTATTATTATTTATTTAATTTTTTATAAATTTGATTGTGGTTGAATAAGCTTTTGTGTAATCTTTACTTGTAAGTAATCTTCCTGCACCGCATACCTTTTTGTCAACTGTTATCTCTCCTGGTAGACTGGTAGATAATGCTATTTTAGCTTTAAGTCCGCCAATGTACTGTTTGTGCATGAAGTATAAATAAATAAAGTAAATAAATAAATAAATATATGATATGGGGCACCACGAGATTTACACACCTAGATGAGCACACAATCACGCGCACATACAACTCACACACACACACACACACACACACACACACATGCACACATAGACACAAGCATTTGCTAGAATTGCAAGAGCGCACGCTACTGTTACTATTATTGTTTGCTTTTGTTTTATTTAATTTGTATTATGTTTATTTTCTCCATGTTGGCCATTCTGATGGACTCAAATGTAAACCAGAACTGATCAATTCCTTGAGGTTTGGGACCTGGAGACCTAAGATACAGGCGAAAGTCTAGTTTAGGCTCCAGTCTCACAATCTTGAACTGAAAACTGAAAATTGTAACCTTAAACACTGTATG
Organism: Blastobasis lacticolella; assembly: GCA_905147135.1. Taxonomy (NCBI): domain Eukaryota; kingdom Metazoa; phylum Arthropoda; class Insecta; order Lepidoptera; family Blastobasidae; genus Blastobasis; species Blastobasis lacticolella. The sequence continues at coordinate 23,173,809 of LR990042.1, forward strand.
TGAGAAAATAAATTTTTTATTATTTTATTTATTTTATTAATGTACATAACTCAGAAAATAGTCATTGGTACATGGCCGCAGCGGGATTCGAAACCGGTACCTCTCGCTTTCGAGTTGGATACTCAACCGCCCGGCTACCGACGCTCATCCAAGTTACATAGTTATACAAAATATCGGCTCAATCGTATACCAACAAATCGTTTGCAAAATTTGACGGACAACTTACATACAAACGAACTGTGCAAGTTAAAAAAAAGATTATAAATTTGACGTGTGTATTTTAAATAGATCTTAAAAGTTGAGTTATTTGCACCAACATAATTTTTTTATTTGGGCCAACACCAACTCAATAGGAATGAGCTTGCAATGAAAAAGTATTTATTGAATTAGGATTACGTTAATTAATCTCTTTTCAAAAGTCAAAAATCTAACGGAAAACAAAGGGAAGTTAAGCAAGCTCATCCAGGTAGGGGGCGACGCATGCAGACCGATCAGCGCGCGCGAGGGCTTACTCCGGCGAGACACCGGGCACCGATACGCGCCACGCACATAACCGCCTAGGCGAATCATGTGCGGCGCGCGCCCGGCCCCAGCCAGCCCGCCGGCGCTCACACCCGCACGCACCAGCCGGCCTACCCGCGTCGCCCCCTGAGCTCGGAACAAATTAGTAAAAAGAATGTCGTCTGTCTGTCAGTATGCCGCTTCAGTTAGGAAAATGACCATCTGTGGGAAAAAGAAACGGCAAGAAACCCACAGGTACATTTAAATATGATTACATTGCATTGATACATTTGTCAATTTAATTTGAGTGAGCCTGTCTTGATTGGAATATGATGTGAACCTTTACAAATCGGTCAAGATAACTAAAAATAAAAATAAATTCAATTCAAACATAAAAAAACGGCACAGCAAAAGCAGGCCAGCCCACCAAGGCAGCACCCGTTCACGAGCATGACGCAGGGCCCAGCCATCGTCCAATTCAACCATATTTGAGGGAAGAGAACGACCCGACCCCCATGCCACCACCAGGCAGACTTTTAAGTGAGCATGCGCTGCCAATGCCGTACACATTAAAAAAATATTTGTTATTCAATGACTATTACACATCAAATCATCCTCACCCAATTAACAAAATTGTAAATTTATAAATAACTTCCTATTTCGAAGAGCTAGTAGTACACCATACATTTTTGTCATTGATATATTCATCAATTTTATAATAGGCTTTTTTCATTAAAGTTGTTTTCACCTTATCTTTAAATTGTAATTCAGGCAAATTAATAATACATTCAGGAATATGATTATACAATCTTATACAGTTACCCATGAAAGATGAATTTACTTTACTTAGTCTGAACAACGGTGTTACCAGTTTATTTTTGTTTCTTAAATTGACATTATGAATATCAGTATTTTTAGCAAATTGGGTAATATGCTTTCTAACATACATAATATTATCAAATATATATTGACTTGAGAAAGTCAATACATCAATTTCTTTAAACAATTCTTTGAGCGAATCACGTCGACGTAATCCATATATTGCTCTTACAGCTCGCTTTTGTAGTTTGAAAATGATGTCACTATCAGCACACTTGCCCCATAGTATGATGCCGTGTGACATAATACTATGAAAATAACTATAATAAACTAATCTAGCTGTATTCACATCCGTTAGCCTCCTTATTCGCCACACGGCAAATGCAGCCGAACTTAACCTACTAGCCAATGATTCAATATGTGGGCCCCATTGAATTTTTGAATCTATATTAACGCCTAAGAAAGTAGTTTTCTCTACCAACTCAAGTTGCGTTTTATCTAATATAACATTACATTGATTACTTTGTACATTAGGGAGGCAAAAATGAACGCATTTAGTTTTTTTAGAGTTTAAGACTAAGTTATTAATCGTAAACCAATGAAGCACATTCTGAAGAACACAGTTTACTTCGTCTATATTATTATCTTTCCTATTAATTTTAAATATCAGTGAAGTGTCGTCAGCAAACAAGACTATACCAGCAATATTCTGCACCATGTATGGAAGGTCATTTATATATACAAGAAAGAGAAACGGCCCCAATATAGATCCTTGTGGCACTCCAATGCTCACTTTCCCACCCGCAGATAACTCGCCATTTACATTTACTTTTTGAACTCTACCTTCTAAGTATGATTTCATCATTTCAAGACTATCATGCGTAAAACCGTAATGTTTTAATTTTAGTAATAGTGTTGAATGATTTACACAATCAAATGCTTTAGACAAATCGCAAAAAACACCTACTGCATTATGATGTTCTTCCCAAGCGCCAAAAATTTGTTGAATGAGGCTAATACCAGCTTCGGTAGTATTGCGGCCTTTTGTGAAGCCATATTGTTGTTGATGAAATAATTTATTACTGTTAAAGTGCACAATCATTTGACTTAACATGATTTTTTCAAAGATTTTACTGAAAACGGGCAGGATGGATACCGGTCTAAAATTATTCAAACTATTTTTACAACCTGATTTGAATAATGGCACCACTTTACTGATTTTCATGAGGTCGGGGAAAACACCTACTTCGACGCAAGCATTAAAAATGTAAGCTAAATACGGTGCTAAAATATCAACAACAGTACTTATAACTCTAACTGACATTCCCCAAATATCTTCCGTATTTTTCAACTTAATGCTTTTAAAAGCTTTAATGATAGTTTTAGCGTCTACTTCGAAATAACAAAAGCCATTTTCACAGGCACCTATATTTTCTTTAAACAAGTTTTCTGCACTAATTGGGCACGAGTTTAGCAGCGAGGTAGCTTTAATCGGTATTTCGGTAAAAAATGTTTGGAACAACTCTGCCACTTCTTTATTTGCGGTACTAGTTCCGGTTTCTGTTTTGATTTCATAATGTGTATCACGAGGCTTTGTTTTCCCTGCCTCCTTATTTATTACATTCCACACAGTCTTAGCCTTGTTTGAAGACGAACTTATAATTTTCTTATAAAGCTGTGATTTTGCAATTAGACAAACTTTCTTAAACGTTTTTGAATATTTTTTGACATATTCTACAAAATCTTTATCATGGCAATAAGCTCGCTGACCGTATAGTTCAAACATTCTATCTCTGCTTTTGCGGATACCTAAAGTAGCCCAATCACTAAATTTAGATTTACAGTTACTTTTTATTCTTTTTTGCGTAAAAACACTTTGATAAACATTATTGACAGAATTGAACATATCAGAAAATAGAATGTTTGGGTCATGAGAATCAAGAGAAAGGCCGGCAATGGTCTCCGATAAGGCTTGTTTGAAGTGTTCAATTCTCCTTTGAGTAATTGGTCTTGTAATTATTTCATTGATATTACATTGTTCCGTAAAATCAAAAACAACGAATTGTCCACTATGGTCAGATCTTGTAAAATTTATAATAGCCTTTTCGTTGACCTCGCAACAGCAGAAGACATTGTCGATGCAAGTCGCTGATGATTCTGTGCATCGTGTCGGCTCTAAAAATACATAATTAAGATTAAAACTACGAAATAAGCTTATTATTCTCTTACTAAACGTTGTTTTTTCTAGTAAATTAACATTAAAGTCTCCACAAACGATTACCTTTTTTTTACACGTACAAAGTCTTTCTAAAACTTGTTCCATAGTTTTTTCAAAAATCTCATAGTTTTCATTGTATGGTGGCCTATACACACAAAGTATGATGCACTTTTCTAGCTCCACGCAGGATAACTCAATCTTATGTTCAACTGAGAGGCCAGAAACATCTTTCCGGTCTTTCGATTTAATATTTTGCCGTACTGCAATTAATGAACCACCACGGGAAATAGATTTTCGATTAAAACAACTAATTATATTATAGTTAAATAAATTAAATGACATCTCAGATTCTCTCAGCCAGTGCTCAGTTAAACATAAAACTTCTACAGGAGTTTTCTTTAAATATAATTCTATTTCATGTTCTTTGCCAGAAAAACCTTGTATATTTTGATGAATTAATCGTAAACAATTCTTGGGCTTTCTTTTGTCTTAAAATCTAGTTTAAAGAGCATTGTTGGAGCGCGAGAGACAGGCATGAGGCGCGGGCGGCAGAGACCCGCGGACCGCGAGACCTCAGGGCCACCGCGGGGAGGGACGCGCGGGGAGACGGCCCGCCGCGGACACAGACACATACCCATCAATCATCCACCGAGCGAACAACGTCTTTTTATATTTAAATCAAATTAATTGCAGTACATGTTATTTAAGTTACTATTGTGGAGCTAATTAAACGCAATACCTCCTTCAATTCTTGGACCATCATTTCTGGATCCAACACGAACAAACATTTTGGTGACCCCGACGTGATTAAGGAAGAAGAACAAAGGAATACATTTCGCCCGCCGATCAAAGGGATTACCGAGGGAAGTGCACCTATTCCTATTCTTTCTAGGTATAGAAATATGCCTTAATCCTTTTAACAGCGAACTTAAGGTAACAATTTTGGTGAATACTAAGAATAATTAGTCGACAGTTAAGTTAACCCTCAAGTCGTTAATATTTAAGTTAACTCGACTGGTTATCATTTTTACATGTTATACGCTTAATCTTGCATTTCTATGTGGTACATTCAAATTATATCAGTGAATTAAAGTTAACTTCGATCTTAGAATCCTATAAACCCTCAAATAATTGAGGAATTAGGTACCCAGTAATTTCCTACCTTCTTCGAGTAGGCGTATGATTTAAGTATTACATTTTACTTGTAAACTCAACTTATTCAACAAGTTGATTACATTTTGTCTAGCGATTAGGTATCAAACGCATTCGCCGACTAGTTCCAGGTGACGAGAGTAAACGGGTGAGAAACGTTATCTACCTATCGGTCGCTGGGCCGCCGGTGCATTCAATTGTCCTAGCAACAAGGTACATCGCGGTCAGCTGTGCGTTATCTTAGCTACCTACGCACTGTGGAACTAAGGTTAGTTGCGTGATTTTATTGCTTGACTTGATATTATTTGCGTTTACTTTCGCGTTATTATATTGATACGTTGATTGTTTGTGCTATCAAAATGAGTGAATTAAAGGATTTAACTAAGCAAAGAGCGAACATTAGAGGACGTTTAACGTTATTTGAAACTTATTTGAACCCATTGTTGGATTTAACTACGTGCGAAAGTAAACTGCGAACCCAGTTACAATTAAGATTAACTAAATTACAAGAACTCTTAAGCACTTTTGATGACATTCAGTCTCGGGTTGAGTCTTTGGATAGTGATACAGACGAACAAATGTGTGAAAGAGAGAGAACCGAAAATAGGTTCTTTTCGTTAATGGCTCAAGCTCAGGAGTTATTAGATAAATGGAATATCGAAAATAAAAGGGAGGATTCCGTATACAGTAGTTGCAAAATTAATTCTAATTGTATTAAATTACCACCTGTAAAGCTTCCTCCATTTGAGGGAAATCCTCAAAAATGGCTTGAGTTCAAAGACATGTATGTATCTCTTATCCATAACAATGAATCAATTGATGACATCAATAAGTTCCATTATTTAAAATCGTATCTGGAGGGCAGTGCCAGTTTGGTAATAAATTCGGTTACAGTTTCATCGAACAATTATAATATTGCTTGGTCGTTACTTTGCGATAGGTACGACAACAAACGGTTGTTAATTAACGAACATATTAAAGGTTTATTTTCGATCGAACCTTTATCTAAAGAGTCTGATAAGTCTCTGCGTTGCATGATAGATACAATATCTAAGAATCTATGCGCTTTAAAGGCTCTTGAGGAGCCCACTGACGCGTGGGACACACTAGTCATTTACATGGCGTCCTCGAAACTTGACCCTGTGACTTCTGGGAAATGGGAAGAATATCGTAGTAAGTTTGAAAAGCCTACTTTAAAAGACTTTTATGAATTTCTTCGTCAACGAGCAACTGTGCTAGAAACTATAAACGCTAGCAAGTCTATTCGGCATGACAAGGTCAACAGCACTTCCAGGTCTAAGTCATTCATGGCGTCGCCAACTCAGGTGTCTAACACTCAATGTTTAGCATGCAAACAGGATCATAGGTTATATAACTGTCCCACATTCAAGTGTTTGTCTGTGGACGAACGTTATGCGAAGGTTTATCAATGGAAGTTGTGCTCTAACTGTTTACGTGGTGGGCATTTCTCTGCACAATGCAAGCTCGGTGGTTGTAAACAATGCTCACGAAAACATAATACATTATTACACAAAAATCGTACACAAACTACAACAAAGTTAGGAATCCACGATTCTGTAAATTCATTAATCACAACAAACCAGGATAAATCAGCTGTTAACGACAGCAAAACTCAATGTCAAGGTACGGCTTCCTCTACTTCGATGTCTGCTGTCTCCGGTAATCAGGCTCTTCTTTCTACGGCTTTGATTCGGGTGACAAACAATGGCAACTCATACACACTTAGGACTTTATTAGACAGTGGAAGCCAGTGCTCATTTATTAGCAAAGCAGCTCAGAGTAAAATCGGCTGTTACAAGCAAACGAACTGTCATCATTATGTCTCCGGACTGAATAACAAGGTTACTTCTATTACTGAACACTGTACATTACAAATGAAATCATTACACAATCAGTTTAATTTCACAATAAAATGTTATATTTTGCCAATCATCACAAACAAGTTGCCTAGCATGGAGGTGTCGCTTCAAGGCCTAAATCTGCCAAGCGATATCACTCTAGCTGATCCAAAGTTCTATAGTCCTTCTGAAATTGATATATTGTTGGGAGCAGACATTTTCTGGGAACTCATTGGATCACGAAGGATGACAATAGGACAAAATCAACCAATGTTACATGAGACACAGCTGGGATGGATAGTGGCGGGCCCCATAGGGGGGAACGGTCGCACTACAACAAAACAGCATAAAACTATACACAGTTACTTTAGTCAAGATATAAAAGAGCTAGTTACAAAGTTCTGGGAGACTGAGGAGTTGTTCGCTGACCCGGTGGAACCGCTCACTGGCAACGTCTGTGAAGCTCTCTTTCAAGAAACAACGAATCGTGAATCCAATGGTAGGTTCTGTGTAAAGATTCCCTTTCGAGACTCACCGGATGTTTTAGGGGATTCTTACTGGACAGCTGAAAAACGTTTATCGCAAATGGAACGTAGAATGCAGGCTAATCCAAAGTTGAAACAAGATTATACTCTTTTTATGCATGAATACGAAAGTCTTGGGCATATGACACATGTTCAAATGCCGAAATTTGGCTACTACTTACCTCACCATGCAGTGATCAGGGAAAGTAGTGAAACTACAAAGTTGCGAGTCGTATTCGATGGATCGGCGAAGACATCATCAGGCATTTCCCTTAACGCTATCCAATATGTAGGGCCGGTGGTGCAGGATGACCTATTTTCAATTCTCTTGAGATTTAGGCAACATCGCTATGTCGTTTCAGCTGACGTTGAAAAGATGTACCGTCAAATAATGGTAGATCCGAGTCAGCGTTATCTTCAATTAATTCTCTGGCGTGATGAACCCTCGCAACCTATCAAGGTATACCAACTAAATACAGTCACGTATGGCACGGCTTCAGCCCCATACCTTAGTACACGATGTCTACTTGCATTGTCAAAACAATGTTCAGACGCCAACATAGCCCAATTAATCAAACATGATTTCTATGTTGATGATTTTCTTTCAGGAGCTGAAACAGAAACTGAATTAAATCTTATCACAAATTCCGTTATCAAGGTGCTTGATTCAGCTCAGCTACCCCTGCGTAAATTCAAAACAAATGCTCCTTCTGCTTTGCAAAATGTTTCATGCACGTTGTCAATTAAGGACCTCAGTGGCCAGTCCAATGCTTTAGGCTTGAAATGGGATCCTAGTAGAGATGTCAGTGTCATGGGAGACTACATTATATTGTCTTATTAAGATATTTTAAATGTTAATGTGTCCGTTGTCTGTAATTGTAACTGTTATTGTGTCGTGGTGTGCTATGTGTAATAAATGTATTTTCTTTCTTTCTTTCAAAAAAGATGTTTTAAATTTTCCCATCTCCATTGCGATTCCCTCACGAATCACTAAGAGAACAATTCTGTCTGAATCATCTAAGCTATTTGACCCTTTAGGCCTGTTAAGTTTATGTACAATCGTGCCAAAAATTATATTTCAGAAGTTATGGCTTACACAACTTGATTGGGATGATGCTATTCCCATGGATATAGAGAAGGGGTGGAGTATTTATATGACAAATCTCAGTAAATTAGGAACTATAAATATTCCTAGGCATGCTCTTATAACCCAGCCAGAAGTAATTCAACTTCATGCGTTTTCAGATGCTTCTGAAGCAGCATACGCTGCCACTATCTATTTAAGGTCGATCGACAAGAGCGGTGCAGTTCAGGTTCAATTACTGTGTGCCAAGACTAAAGTAGCTCCACTCAAGGCGACTTCAATTCCTCGCCTGGAGCTTTGTGGGGCTCTTCTAGCAGCTCGCCTTAGCTCTAAGGTCATCAAGGCTCTTCGCTGTGTCGTTTCGGAGATATTCCACTGGACTGACTCCTCCGTAGTTCTCAGCTGGCTAGCTTCGCACTCGCGAGAACTGAAAACATACGTATCAAATAGAGTGGCAAAGATACAGGAATTGACTTCGTCTGCATCGTGGAGGCACGTTCCTGGTAAAGAAAATCCAGCAGACTTGGCATCCAGAGGAGTAGATCCTAAACAGGTACAGGATTTATCGTTATGGTGGAATGGACCTTCATTCCTATGCAGGGAACCTTCAAATTGGCCTGAAAACATAATTAACACAAAAACCACAAATATTCTTGAAAGAAAAACAAATTATCAACGTACACGTAAAACAAAACCTACAACTAAACACACTACATGTGCTGTAGGCATAGCACCGAATAAGATAAAAATACTACCAAATATTCTGCAATTCGATAGGTTCTCAAAGTTTACAACCATGCAGAGAGCGATGGCATATGTATTACGATTTATATACAATATTCGTAATCCAAACAATAAACAAATGGGACCATTGTTGGCAGAAGAGCTAGATAACTCGCTTACCCATTTATTAAAACAGCACCAGCATGAATGCTTTCCCGATGAGCTAAAATTATTAAATAAAGGTGCAAACTTACCGTCCAAGTCTTCCATTTTATCGCTTAGCCCTTTCGTCGATGAATGTGGTTTAATAAGGGTTGGCGGTCGGCTTAAAAATTCGAATGAAAGTTATTCGAAAATGCATCCTGTACTGGTTGACACGAATCACAACTTCACTAAACAGTTGTTCGTTGATGAACATAGAAGGCTTTTACATGGTGGGCCTCAGTTACTTTTATACAATATAAGAAAACAATTCTGGCCTCTTCGAGGCAGGGTACTGGCTAGAAGTACAGTAAATAATTGTAAGTTATGTAGAACAATAAAGGCAAAAACGTTTACTCCAATCATGGGTAATTTACCCACATCTAGGGTAACTTCCAGTTTTCCATTCGCCATAAGCGGGGTGGACTTCGCTGGCCCATTTCTTATTACTGATAGAAAAGGGCGTGGTTGCAAAATAACAAAATGTTATTTGTGCCTTTTCATTTGCTTTGCGACAAAGGCAATACATTTGGAGGTTGCTAGTGACTTATCAACCAATACGTTTATATTATGTTTAAGACGTTTCATCGCTCGTAGAGGGAAACCTAGTACAATCTATTGCGATAACGGCACGAATTTTGTTGGCGCAAATAACGAGATAAATGAGTTTATTAGGTCGAGCAGTAAAAGCATGACATCAACGTTCGCAGCTGACGGCATTAACTTTAAGTTTTCTCCCGCTTATTCTCCTCACTTTGGGGGGCTTTGGGAGGCAGGCGTGAAGTCTGCAAAGTACCACATTACTAGAATGTTAGGTAATCAACACTTAACTTTCGAAGAGTTGACAACGCTATTCGCTCAAATTGAAGCCGTCCTAAATTCCAGACCTTTGAACCCAATGTCCTCAGATCCAAATGACCTTGATCCCCTCACTCCAGGGCACTTCTTGATCGGCAGGCCTCTAACGTCACTGCCATCTCCGTCATTGGCAGATATAAACGTTAAGAGACACGATAGATACCAATTTATAGAGATGATCCGTCAACATTTTTGGGATCGCTGGCGCGACGAATACCTGTGTGAGCTTCAGCAGAAGACAAAGTGGCGCCTGGAACAACCGGGACTCCTAGTGAACGATATGGTGCTAATCAAGGAGCCCAACTCACCACCACTTCAATGGCGTATGGGCCGCATAAAGCAGCTGCATCCAGGCTCCGACGGAGTTTCGCGAGTCGCCGATGTAATCACTACAAAAGGAACCATTCGTAGAGCTATTAATAAGCTCTGTTTCCTGCCAACCAGCGACTAATCTACAGCATGCAGAATATATCCTCGAAACCCCAGGTCTTCGAGGAAGGGGGGAAGATGTTGGAGCGCGAGAGACAGGCATGAGGCGCGGGCGGCAGAGACCCGCGGACCGCGAGACCTCAGGGCCACCGCGGGGAGGGACGCGCGGGGAGACGGCCCGCCGCGGACACAGACACATACCCATCAATCATCCACCGAGCGAACAACGTCTTTTTATATTTAAATCAAATTAATTGCAGTACATGTTATTTAAGTTACTATTGTGGAGCTAATTAAACGCAATACCTCCTTCAATTCTTGGACCATCATTTCTGGATCCAACACGAACAAACAAGCATCCTTTGTCCTTAGATGATAACATGCAGGAGCTCTGGTCAATCCTACTTACGCTAATATTGTTATAACAATTAATATTATAAGCTAACAATGTAGCAATATACTTTTTGTCCTTTTGCTTGAGATACAATGTATCATTTGTACAAATAATATTGCCAACAAATTTGTTGATGTCAAAAAATGTAAATGCGTTACTATAACGAGTCAAATTATATAAACATGTATTCAGTCTATGAATACGTCTATTTAACTTAGGGTCATTATTTGTGTATGGGAAAGCACACAAAGTAATTTTATTAAAATTATGGGACTGAATTTTTTGAAAACTCTCTACGATATCATTTCTAGTTATTCCCATGCTATTTCCGACCATTACTATAATATTGGTACGGTCTTCATTAGATTAGATTTTTTTAGATTTATTTATTTATCTATGAAAATTACCTTATATTATTATACATTTCATAACATAAGTAACTCACAAGGATATCGTCTTAAATTTGAATATAACAATGTCATGGTAAATATACAAATATTAGTAGCATGTCCAAATTATAAATCATTATATAATAAAATAAAAAATTCGATACAATATGATAAGTGAGTAGGTATACAAACAATACAAAATATTTAAATTGTCAAACTTAATCAAAATAAAAATATAAATTATAAGTAGGTATACTGACAATATACCTAGTTTAGAAATAAGTCAATTAAAATAATCAAAATAGTACCGATACGGGTACAATAATGTCGAATCAACCACAATAATAAATTATAAATGTCAAAATTTCAATTCATTATATTCTTTTATAGAATAAAGAGGATTAGATAATAAGAGGTCTCTCAGCCGGCGCCTAAATGTTTCGTCGCAAGATTCTTTTTTTAAATTTGCGGGTAGTCGTTCATAGAACGCTGGCCCGACAACGCGCGGGCTTTTATCGAGCAGAGCCAACCGCCGCGGAACAGACTTTAGTTGCCCCGTTTGCCGCGTGACTCGACCCGGAATGTGCATGCGCTCGAAGTCGCATATGTTGCGTCGCGTCAACATGACAATGTCAAACACATATTGGGAGTACTGTGTTAGTATTCCATGTGTTTTAAATAATTCCCTTCACGAGTGCCTCGGCCGCACACCCGCCATCGTCCGCAGAGCCCGTTTCTGTATTATGAAAACACGGTTCGAATCAGTTGAATCGCCCCATAAGATTATGCCGTACGACAACAACGAGTGAAAGTAGGCGTGATATGTTTGCAACAACGCTTCGTCAGACATAATAGGTTTCAGTTTCCGTAGGGCAAACACAGCACTGCTCAGCTTCTCACAAAGCATGTCTACATGTCGTTTCCAAGAGAGATTGCTATCTATGAAAAAACCAAGGAACCTGCAGTAATTGTGTATAGGTATTGGACTCCGCAAGGACAGCGCCGGAGAGTTTTTGCACGAGAAAATCACGATGTTTGACTTATTCGCGTTGAGAATCAGGCCGTTCATTGTAAACCACTCATGCAGCTGCGTGCATACACTGTCTATCTTGCGTTTAAGCTCTTCAAGCGTACGCGCGCTCACCACTACAGTAGTATCATCGGCGAACAAGACCATTAAACCTTCAATTACATATGAGGGAAGGTCATTTATAAATATTAAAAATAGATAATTTCCGAGAGCAGATCCCTGCGGTATTCCAACCTCTATTTTACCCACTTCCGACTTTATTTTCTTTCCGTCAATATTGACAGCCACGGTCTGCTTTCGGTTTTTTAGGAATGTACTGAGTAGTTGGTGTGTATTACTCTTTATACCGTAACGCTTGATTTTTTCTAACAGTAAATCATGGTCGATGACATCAAATGCTTTAGACAGGTCGCAAAATATCCCTGCTACCTTATATTTGTCATCTAAAGCAGTTGACACACAGTTATAAATTTTATAAGCAGCCGTCGTTGTGGACATGTTCTTTCTGTACGCAAATTGTTTGTCAGTAAGTAAGTCATTAGTCTCTAAATGGTGCATTAGTTGTTTTGACAGATAAGACTCGAAAATTTTTGATACTGCAGGTACCATGGTTAATGGCCTGTAATTGTCTACTGAGAACCTTTCACCCTTTCCTTTATATACTGGACACACTCTTGTACTCTTTAGTACGTCCGGGTATACACCGCTCGTAATCATGTTATTAAATAATTCGACAAGCAGTCCCGATATGACCGGCCAGATGCATAAAATTATGTTTAGAGATATGTCGTATACGTCAAGGGTGTTGGGTTTCTTCAATAGAGTTTTTACAGTATTTGTCAGGTCATGGATTGTAAGGGTAGGTATGTTGAAGTCTGTTATGTCGCTATCTGTTAAAAAGGTGTTTGAATGTTGTATAGATTTTGATGTATCTACTTTTCTTGTGTAGTTAGACGCGACGGATAAAAAGTGTTTGTTGAGGTAGTCTGCTACTTTACTAGGTGGGATGGGTTTTGAATCATTGTCCTTTAAGGAAATGCTCTGAATGTTAGGCTTCACCGATACTTCTTCGTTTACAACACGCCACATTTCTTTTGAGGGATTGCTACTCTCATGTATTCGAGTTGCAACATACTTTTTACGAGCCGCCAACGATTCAGCTTTTATTAGCATAGAATAATGGTCAATGCATGCGGAAATGTGTGTCTCTTCTGGATACTGTCGTCTAAATTCTGTGAAGTCATTATGAATTTTTATATATTTATCTAAATCTTCCGTTAGCCATTTCGGATTTTTATTGCGTTTTTTGATTATATGTCGAATTGGAAAATGAATGTCAATATAGAATTTTAAAATGTCAAATAAGTTATTAAATTTAGTGTTTATGTCAATATCATTATTAAATATAAAATTCCAATTATAATTTGCAATGTCAAAATAAAATAGGGATATACATTCATCTTTAAACATTCTTTTTTCAATTTTATCATTGTGTTGTCTTTGGTGTGGCTGGTCTGTGATAATTGTAAACAACTGCGCGTCGTGGTCACTAATGGCGGTATGTATAGGCACAACCGTTAAGTTGCCGCTATCGGACGGCACTATCCCACAATCAATGGAGGACGAACTATCCGTGGACACACGGGTAGGGAATTCGACACAATTTATACAACCATAGCAATTTAAGATTTCATCGACGCGCTTCCGCTGACAATTATCTGACAAGTAATTCACATTCTGGTCGCCGACTAGAATAAACCTCTTATTCTCGTCAACCAACTTGCCCAGTAACAATTCCAATTTATTTAAATAAATGTCAAAGTCGCCATAACCTGTGCGATATATCGCAATTATAACAAAATTTGTATTTAATAATTCAATTGCACAGAATTCAAAATGATATTGAACGACCAGGCTATGCAGGTCAGTTCGTTGGCGGTACGGAATATCGGTCCGTGTGTATAGCGCAACACCACCATGAGCGATGCACGTTCGACAGTAGTGATTTGCCAGTTCATACCCGCACAACCTAACTCGTTCAATTTCATATTTTTTGCACCATGTCTCACTGCACGCTAGTACATCTGGATTTTCAGTGCTTATTAATAAATCTAAAAGTCCCGTTTTGCTACAAATAGATCGAACATTTTGGTGTAGTATGGTTATTGTGGTAAATTTTGCGTCTAGTGCGGTTTTAGTTGTGTACTGGGACTTTTTGAGTTTTTTGTACTAACAATATTGAAACGCCGAATTTGGACACCGTCTGGCCAGTGTTTTGAATTTCTCACCAAATGAACTTTGTTTGCGGGTACATTCAGCTTAAACGATGAGTAGCTGCCTCTTGTCGCCAACTGTTCGCATTCGACGCCTGTAATCTTCATCTGGCTTCTGATGTGCTGCAGAACGTTTTCGACAGTAGCATCCTCACACACGTTGAATAAGTGCAGACTGGTGAGACGTGGCGGGGCAGCTCGGAGTCCCTGGGGCATGGCCAATGGCTCGCTTGCGGGCAGAGCGTGTGGCTGCTGCTCCTCTGCACTGCAACTAGCTGCAACTCGCTTGCCAGCACCAGACCTGCCTCTGGGTGGTGAGGCCTCCACGGCGGCGACACGCCGAGATCGTCCACGGGGCCGAAGGGCTCGAGTCGGGGGGCTAGGTTGCTCCGCTTGTACTGCCGGCGGCGCCGGCGTCGGCGTTGGTCGTGGTAGGACGTTATTAGTGACCTCATCTATATTATCAAGCTGTCCCATTAATGGTCTAGTAGTGCAGTCATCAGTAAAGTAGTCTAGACCAGGGGGCCCGGACTCATTCAGTGATGCGTATGTTACACCATGAAGCCTTTGTGGAATACTTGACATGCATGGATCTGTTACTGGTGAGTTTTTCTGTACAACATTTATGAGGTCATGTATTAAATGTCTTTGTTGTGTTAGCTCATCTTGCTGGTGTCTTATTATATCACAACAATCTGTGAGTTTCAAATCCATAGCCATTATTAGGTTTTCTAATTTTAAAATAACGTCCACAAACCTTTTATCGTTGTCATCTTTCGTGCTTGATTTTATTTTTGATGGTGCCATGTCAATATTTTAAAGTGCAATACGTCAATTTTATACAAATAATTAATAATATAGTTGATTTAATACTATAATAATGTCAAAATAATATTTAAAATAAAATAAATAACAGTGAACGTCCGACTTGCTTGACAGCTGTCAAGTGTCAATTACATTGTTGACTAGCTACATTTATTATCTCATTAAATGATCGGTTTGGCAAACAATGATTACAAACAGATTTATTGACATCATTACTTATTAATATGCCCATGCCTTTGCCAAGCGAATCGGAATATATTATGGTGCGTATTGAACTCTTTGCCGTGTCCGTAGTGCCCGCCAATCTCGTTGTCGCCACGACGGCCGGGGCGGCTGGGGTCTTGTGGGGCCTGACGACCGCGGGCTGGATGTGGGCCGCGGGGGCCGTAGAGCGCGTCGATCTCCTTGCTATGGTGGCATAGGAGGTGGCCGCAATAGCCGGTACGTCTGTGGCCTTGAATGGCTCGTCGACCGCGCGCTGGATGTAGGCCGCGTGGGCTGTAGAGCGCGTCGTTCTCCTCGCAGCGGCGGCATAAGAGGTGGCCGCGAAGGCCGGGGCGGCTGAGGCTTTGTGGGGCCCGCCGACAGCAGGTACGATGTGGGCCGCGGTGGCAGAGGTGGTCGCGACGGCCGGGGCGGCCGGGGCGGCCAACACCTTACACCCGGCGCCCGCGGGCTCGACGTTCACCGCAGGAGCCGCGGTGCTCGCAGCGTGCGCCTCGGGGGCGACGACAATGTTTTGCGGCTGGGGCGCGGGGCGCTGAAGCTGCGAAGCGTTACTTTTAGCTGTTTCATCTATTAAATATTTGTTATATTTACTGGTCACTATGAACTTAGCTTTCTAAATTATTGGGTCCCGATTGCTTGCGGGGCGGGGCTAGGCCGGGCAAACGATGAGTCTCTCTGGTAGATATCACTCACAGACTCAGATAAAATTTACCTGCGCCATAAAGTAATATACCACCAAAATAAAACAAACTATAATTCGTCACTTTACTGAAGTAACGATACGTTTTCATTTTAGTTACATAACAACTTATTAGACTTATGTTTTATCTGGGAATTGATCAATCTGCCCTGAGTTCAATATTTATTTAAATGTATTAACTTCATATACTTATATACAGAGAGGGTAACTCTGTATATATATGAAGTTGCTAAATATGTCAAACGTAATTTTGGGGATTTCCCAACCAACGAAATCCTGCGATGCTCCGCTAGGAGGCCCAGTGTCATCCCAATTGCAAGGCACCGTTTGGAGATAACAACTCGTTCTCTTATTATAATGGGTCCGCGAATCTACACCAAACTACCTTCAGAGTGTAAATAGGGCAATAGCTTTTGTAGAACATTAAAATCAATTTTAATGTTCTACAAATGTATTACTTATTACTTACTGATAAGTTTTACTGGTCTCGTTTAATATATTTAAATTAACTCTCTGGTTATTTTTAAAGTAGGTAAGGTACTCTTATTGCCTCTACCGCTCGCTAAAGCTCCTTTCGGCTTGTCTAAGGTTAGCTGGAAGAGATCGTGTTGTGGGATAAGTTCGCCTTTGCTTTGTAAGTGTTTCCTTTTGAAATGTACTATATTGTTACAATAAAGAGTTTACATACATACATACATCAATGTTGCTGAAAAAAGCTTATTACTCGTTAAATGAGTTTATTGACGAGTGAAACCTATATTTACCCTTAGTGTTGCATATTGACTATTATTGTTATCAGCAAATGACCACTACAATTAAATTAATAAGTAATTACATTAGGTATTGACATACTTATCAATACTTTTATCAATTTTATGTATTATATAATTTACATTAATTTTTTTATATTTACCTGACATTGAATTTACGTACATTTTATTTTTTATTGACATCATATTTTTATATCTTAGTCAATTCAAATATTGACATTATTTTGATATTGAACTTCAATAAAAAGTTTCGCTATCCAAAATTATTTAAAAAAGTATGAAATAAAAAATTCACAGCAGTCAACATACAAGCTCAGCCATTACGCGCGCCAACAAACAAACCCCGTGCGCTGCCGCCGCGCGCCCTCTGCGCGTTGAGACCGGATGTAACGTTTTTAATATGTAAGGGCGAGGCCGAGCGGCCCGCCCAATAGAGTAGCGGCTCGAACGAATAACGCATTATTGCACAAAGATGCAAAGTGTGGCTTTCCGAAGCCCGCCGCCCACGAATGTATGTGAGATAATGAAAGACATTACTCTATAAAATAATCTGCCCCTGTGCGTGTGTTCGCAATGATTTCTTTGCTAGTTACATTAGACCCGGTTTCCGATTGAGCTGAAAAATGCAATATTGTAATACAATCAAGCTGATCGGGGATGACGGAGACTGAAGTTGCTTTTGGACCCTAAACTTCGTATGGATACATAATCAATCGAGATTGGGGCGCTCGTTTGAATAGTCTTTAATTGCCACGAAGTGCTTAATCATATTAAATACACATTTTAACTAATTAAAATTGAAAAACTTTGTTCCATTTGAATACTTGTGGTATAACTTTGGAGAAGTTTAGGTTTAGATAGCGTATTGTGTTGTTTGTGTCCTCTTTTAATGAGTAATGACCAATACGCACTCAAGTCTAGTAATTATTCCTGAATGGCCACAGTCACCGTTACCAAAAGGGTTTTAAACTGGCAAAGACATTTTTGTAGTTATTCATTACACGAACACCTTCCCGGACTGAACTTGAACTTAATATTTTTACTTATTTTGTTTTTTGTACTTTTGTCATTACACGAACTCCGTCCCTGACTTTGGGTTCATGTTGAAATTTTGGATTGATAAATATTTTGAAAATTTCGTTCACTACACGAACTCTATCCCGGACTTCACTTTTTTTTTATTTTTTTTAGATAAGGAATTTTTAGGGCATAAGGCATTTTTACTATATAAAGTGATTCGCTGACACCTAAGAGTCATTTGGCGTTAATATTTCGGTTGTACTCTCACGCGTGAAGGCCCGGGGTTCACCTTGACCATAATTCAAGATTTGGCAGGATTTCGCTGCCAATGGGACGAGCTGCTAATGGGACGAATTGCTAATAACACTATTATTAGTCGTCATGCGTGAACTTGGTAAATTTTTGTTTATTCTAGACTACCTTCGTTGCCGGCGACTACGTTTCGGACTCGTTACCGTGAACACCACATTGAATTTCGGGAAAAGGAATAGTCTATGTTATCCCCTGATAATGCAGATTTCTATACGTTCAAAGGATTTATAAAATTGGTTAACTAGTTTTTGGGCTTATCCATTACAAACAAACAAACAATATTAGTATAGACTTCAAAGTTCGGTATTTTACAACGATTGCCTGTCTGCCCTCCGCCAAGTCGGGCAGACAGGCACGGCCGTGCTTACACCACCCTTGTCTCGATGCAACTCAACGCATTTTCGAGTTGTTCATATCTTAGAGACTATCTGAATTTTATATTGCACTGCCACTGGCCCACGCCCGGCGCGACTTCATTAATTCAGTTCAGTAGTTTTTGAGTTTATCGCGAACAGACAGACTATGGATAGAGTGATTCAAGAGGAAGGTTTATGAGCAAAAAAGGGTAGATAGGGGCAAAGTAGATATAGGGTAGGTGTATGGTAGGTGAAGGTATAGATAGGAGGGGCTCCCCTTACGATGCAGATTCGATCAGGTGGACCGGTCCGTCCGTGTGCCTCCCTAGACAATAAAAACAAGGGTAGGGGAAGGACACCACGCGAACGAGGCCGTGCCGGGTTCGCTAGTTGTCTTGTAATATGTAGTGATAGTCATTCGGCCTTGCCCGGAAAGAGACATACCTCCATGGCCTTCATCTCTCCAGCAGGTCTTTGGTGATCTGGTTGATGTCTTTCAGCGACACCACTTGCGTGGTGAGAGCCTCGATCTGTAACTCTTGGTTCTTCACCATCTTTGTCTTGTCGAAGATCATGCCGCGTGCTTTGCTCAGCAGCTGGGGAAAAATAAAATAAAAATAATCATAATCATCTTGGCGTTAATGTCCCGGTGGTGATCTCGCGTACAAGGACCCGGGGTCCACATTGACCGTGATCCAGGATTTGGCAGACCAGGTAGTTACAGTGGAGCCACTGCCATCTGACCTCCATGACTCACCAGTACCATAATTACCAGGGGAACCTGACCTGATTGGATCATGGTTACACATTCAATCGCCTGAATGGCCGGTTTCATTACGATGTTTTCCTTCACCTTAAGAGCATCGGTTAGTATTCAACTAATATACATGACTCAGATAAGAGTCATTGGAACATGTGGGAGTGGGATACGAACCCGATACCTCTCGCTTGCGAGTCAGATACCTTTACCACTAGGCTACCGACGCTTATAAACGGGGAAAAATACACACATATTTACGTCAAAATTGGCTTAAGGCCTCCTCTAATATAAACAAATCATCTACGAGTATATCGGTACAGAGGAATCGAACTTCAATATAATAAAATAGAGTAAACTTTATTACGTAATAATGTTGTAGCATTTATTTCTATTATTTTATTTGAACTTTTTTACAGGTATCGGTCATAAAATAATGCACATCGGCTAGTTCCGGCTTCATTGATTTAGCTTCGGCTAGCCGATGAGCATTATTTACGATCGATACGTCACGATGTTTGAAAATCTCTTTTACAAGTTTTTATTTAACTTCACTTGTAGGTATGTCCTGGAATCTTGTAAGCCTAATTTGACCCACTTCCCGGCGTTCAATTGAGCTGAAGTTTGGTATATCTATGTAACTTGGATGACAATACATTAATATGGTACCATGGAGCTGGTCTGATGGTGGAGTTGAAAGTTGGTAATTATATATAAGATAACTTTGGTATGGTCTTGATGAGTAGGTACTACACTGCGCAACAAAAGCTTGTTATGAATTTTTTTTCACTGGAGTACTTGTTTTATGTTATACGGCAGACAAACAGGCCGCGCGGGCCACCTGATGGTGCATGGTCACCTCCGCATATGGACATCAGCAACACCAGGGGCGCTACCAATGCGTTGAGAGACCGTTATATAGACCGTAACTAGCATTCATACACTGAAGATATCATTTAAAATAGTCGCTTTATGCAGTCAGTTACATAGGCATACCAAATTTCAGCTCAATCGGATGGTCCTAATTTTTTATTTATATCGACGATCTACTTACATACGAACATTATATTATAGTTAAATGAAAACTGGTATAAAATACCTCCTCATGTTGCTATCATTATCATATTGTCGATCATTTCCTGGTTCCGGCCGGCGCCCGGCCGCGACAGCGCCGCCTGCAGCTCCGTCTCCAGGTTGCGGACGCGCGCCTTCAGCAGCTCGATTTCTTCTTCGCGCACCTGCCACGGGCAAAGGCCATTCGAGTTGGAAATAACAACTGTATTGAGGTTCATCATATCAGCCGAAAGACTGCTGGGCATAGGCCTAACCCAGAGATCTCCACAAAGGCCGGTCCTGTGCCTTTCGCAGCCAGCTGGTATCTGCAATCTTTATCAGGTCGTCGGTCCACCTTGTGGGAGCTATGCTGCGTCGTGCGTACGTGGTCGCCACTCGAGAACTATTATTCGCCACGACTGATAAGGACAGCCCATAAAAATTCACTGCAGGACTTCCGGCCTCTCCCATGAGAACGGAGGTTATTGTCATAATCTCCACGCTTGGCAGGCGGGTTGGAGATCGCAGTGTTGTAAATGAAATGGAAAACGCTGCTGCCCATTTTCCAGCCTACCGAGACTCCAAAACTTTTGTTTCAAAAACATTAGTCGCCTTGTACGACACATATTACAAACGTTGTGTCAAAATATCGAAGTAAACAAATCTAACTTGAATCTATAGGTACTAATATTTTATTGACGAAAAGTTGGAAGTGTCAAAGCCCCAAGTGCCATGGGGTAATTTTAGATCACGGAAAAATAACAGGTACTCGCGGGATATTAGAACCTAAACACCGCTGCTACCTTATAATTTAACTTTTGCAGCAAAACAACATCGCTACCTTCAATTCCAAACGCAAACCATCTTCGACCCTGGCATTTTTAACTTTTTCTAGTTCATCTATCTTCTTTAGGAGTTCTGCTTCTCTCTTCTGCCAGTCTCCCTGGAATAGAGGAGCTGCCTTAAAATGTGATTATTATGGGCTGGTCGTAGGCGGAACCTGGGCCTTCGCGTGCCGCGCGGGGCCGCAACCGGGACATAACGCCAAGATGATGATGATGGCTGGTCGTGCGATGTCTGCCATAGTTTAATACGAGTAATAGCACCAACCGCTTTGTAAACGGCTTGCTGTTGTTGTGGGTAGACTAATTTTGAACGAAAGACGACCAATGTCTATAACGTTCATGGCCTGTCCTATGGAGGTCATAGCCGGTATGGAAAATAAGAGAACTGTAACTTAATTTATAGGTACAATTAAGGTTCTCTAAAAATATAACTTCAGAGATGAGACCGACTGACCGATCTACTGCACTTTTAATTTTTATTAACCCCCGACGATAAAGAGGGGTATTATAAGTTTGAGGTGTATATCTGTGTATTTGTGGCTTTGTGTGACTGTCTACGATGCCACTTAGCTCCCGAACGGATGGACCGATTTGGATGCGGTTTTCTGTTATTCTTAGAAAGCCAATTTCATCGAGATGGCTTGTAAACTTGTTTCATTAAAATCGTTTCTATAGTTTAGAAAATATTTGAGTTTAAGTAAACTTGGTTATCCGACTTTTTCTGTCGTAAAAACTCTGTGTCACTTACACTCTCTAATGGAGCCCCATTGGTTTGTTCCGTGTTCTTTACTTCTGCTTCTGGCTTAGACTCGTTTGCAATGGGTTCTGAGGGAGCATCCTGACCTTCTGGGGGAGCATTCTGAGGTTCTGCTGGAGCAGTATCAACCTTCGCGGCAACGGTGGTCGTTGCATCTTGTGTCTGGAGATAAGCAAATAAATAGTAACTAATTTCCCATGGCCATCTCAGTGGCAAGCAGGAACAATTACATCAACATTTGATACAGAAAATGAAATTAAAAATTTTCGTTGTTGCTCGCCACACTTGAATACCTAGTTCTCCAAGCAACATACCCAGTCAACTCATGACCAGGAAACGTTATCATCATCATCATAGCCCATAACAGTCCACTGCAGGATTTAGGTCCTCTCCCACGAAAGGTGAGGTTAATGCCATAATCTCCACGCTTGGCAGGCGGGTTGTAGATCGCAGTGTTATAAATATAATAATGTAAAAAGCTGCTGTCCATTTTCCACCCTACGAAGACTAGAGAACTTTTGCCTCGAAAACAAGGAACCGCGGACGTAAATAATCGAAATATCGCCAATACAAAATATAAACAGAAGTCAGTTTAAACGATTTGCATATTATGTTGTTCCACGTTCCCAGTACATTAGAGTCTTACTGATAGATAGATAGAAATATCAAGGTACCTAAATATAATCTAAGGTAAAGTGATAAAGTGGATAATTTTTGGCAATTCCTGACCTTTGCGTCTCGTAAAAGGTGACTTCAGTATTGTCTGAGAGGATAACCTAATACTCTATGCCTACTCTATTGTAGCAAGGTAAATTCGAAACTCTAAGCGGTGCACCTTAATTTACTTTACTATATGTGACAGCTTCTAATTGGCAATCCAATGTACCAAATATGTGTAGCTGTTAGCTTTCCAAAATAAATAAAAAAAAATTAATGGTGGCCAATGAATAGCAGTGGACTGTAGTTGGCAAGTGATATTATTAGGAGTCAATAATGTTTAATTAGAAAGAATAAAGCCTTGGAAGCACCCCATGATATTATTGTCAATAGCTAATTAATCGTTGAATCTGTAATAGTCGACAGCCCATCCTCTATTTGGTGCCCAACGTTATTTGACAACATGAAAATGAAAAAGTGAAAAAGTATTTATTGAATTAGGATTACGTTAATTAATCTCTTTTCAAAAGTCAAAAATCTAACGGAAAACAAAGGGAAGTTAAGCGAGCTCATCCAGGTAGGGGGCGACGCATGCAGACCGATCAGCGCGTACGAGGGCTTACTCCGGCGAGACACCGGGCACCGATACGCGCCACGCACATAACCGCCTAGGCGAATCATGTGCGGCGCGCGCCCGGCCCCAGCCAGCCCGCCGGCGCTCACACCCGCACGCACCAGCCGGCCTACCCGCGTCGCCCCCTGAGCTCGGAACAAATAAGTAAAAAGAATGTCGTCTGTCTGTCAGTATGCCGCTTCAGTTAGGAAAATGACCATCTGTGGGAAAAAGAAACGGCAAGAAACCCACAGGTACATTTAAATATGATTACATTGCATTGATACATTTGTCAATTTAATTTGAGTGAGCCTGTTTTGATTGGAATATGATGTGAACCTCTACAAATCGGTCAAGATAACTAAAAATAAAAATAAATTCAAAAACAAAAAATGGCACAGCAAAAGCAGGCCAGTCCACCAAGGCAGCACCCGTTCACGAGCATGACGCAGGGCCCAGCCATCGTCCAATTCAACCATATTTGAGGGAAGAGAACGACCCGACCCCCACGCCACCACCAGGCAGACTTTTAAGTGAGCATGCGCTGCCAATGCCGTACACATTAAAAAAAAGATTTGTTATTCAATGACTATTACACATCAAATCATCCTCACCCAATTAACAAAATTGTAAATTTATAAATAACTTCCTATTTCGAAGAGCTAGTAGTACACCATACATTTTTGTCATTGATATATTCATCAATTTTATAATAGGCTTTTTTCATTAAAGTTGTTTTCACCTTATCTTTAAATTGTAATTCAGGCAAATTAATAATACATTCAGGAATATGATTATAAAATCTTATACAGTTACCCATGAAAGATGAATTTACTTTACTTAGTCTGAACAACGGTGTTACCAGTTTATTTTTGTTTCTTAAATTGACATTATGAATATCAGTATTTTTAGCAAATTGGGTAATATGCTTTCTAACATACATAATATTATCAAATATATATTGACTTGAGAAAGTCAATACATCAATTTCTTTAAACAATTCTTTGAGCGAATCACGTCGACGTAATCCATATATTGCTCTTACAGCTCGCTTTTGTAGTTTGAAAATGATGTCACTATCAGCACACTTGCCCCATAGTATGATGCCGTATGACATAATACTATGAAAATAACTATAATAAACTAATCTAGCTGTATTCACATCCGTTAGCCTCCTTATTCGCCACACGGCAAATGCAGCCGAACTTAACCTACTAGCCAATGATTCAATATGTGGGCCCCATTGATTAGATTAGATTTATTTATTTATCTATGAAAATTACCTTATATTATTATACATTTCATAACATAAGTAACTCACAAGGATATCGTCTTAAATTTGAATATAACAATGTCATGGTAAATATACAAATATTAGTAGCATGTCAAATTATAAATCATTATATAATAAAATAAAAATTCGATACAATATGATAAGTGAGTAGGTATACAAACAATACCTAAGGATTAAAACATCATGTCAAATACAATAATCAATCAAAATATTTAAATTGTCGAACTTAATCAAAATAAAAAATATAAATTATAAGTAGGTATACTACATTGAATTTTTGAATCTATATTAACGCCTAAGAAAGTAGTTTTCTCTACCAACTCAAGTTGCGTTTTATCTAATATAACATTACATTGATTACTTTGTACATTAGGGAGGCAAAAATGAACGCATTTAGTTTTTTTAGAGTTTAAGACTAAGTTATTAATCGTAAACCAATGAAGCACATTCTGAAGAACACAGTTTACTTCGTCTATATTATTATCTTTCCTATTAATTTTAAATATCAGTGAAGTGTCGTCAGCAAACAAGACTATACCAGCAATATTCTGCACCATGTATGGAAGGTCATTTATATATACAAGAAAGAGAAACGGCCCCAATATAGATCCTTGTGGCACTCCAATGCTCACTTTCCCACCCGCAGATAACTCGCCATTTACATTTACTTTTTGAACTCTACCTTCTAAGTATGATTTCATCATTTCAAGACTATCATGCGTAAAACCGTAATGTTTTAATTTTAGTAATAGTGTTGAATGATTTACACAATCAAATGCTTTAGACGAATCGCAAAAAACACCTACTGCATTATGATGTTCTTCCCAAGCGCCAAAAATTTGTTGAATGAGGCTAATACCAGCTTCGGTAGTATTGCGGCCTTTTGTGAAGCCATATTGTTGTTGATGAAATAATTTATTACTGTTAAAGTGCACAATCATTTGACTTAACATGATTTTTTCAAAGATTTTACTGAAAACGGGCAGGATGGATACCGGTCTAAAATTATTCAAACTATTTTTACAACCTGATTTGAATAATGGCACCACTTTACTGATTTTCATGAGGTCGGGGAAAACACCTACTTCGACGCAAGCATTAAAAATGTAAGCTAAATACGGTGCTAAAATATCAACAACAGTACTTATAACTCTAACTGACATTCCCCAAATATCTTCCGTATTTTTCAACTTAATGCTTTTAAAAGCTTTAATGATAGTTTTAGCGTCTACTTCGGAATAACAAAAGCCATTTTCACAGGCACCTATATTTTCTTTTAACAAGTTTTCTGCACTAATTGGGCACGAGTTTAGCAGCGAGGTAGTTTTAATCGGTATTTCGGTAAAAAATGTTTGGAACAACTCTGCCACTTCTTTATTTGCGGTACTAGTTCCGGTTTCTGTTTTGATTTCATAATGTGTATCACGAGGCTTTGTTTTCCCTGCCTCCTTATTTATTACATTCCACACAGTCTTAGCCTTGTTTGAAGACGAACTTATAATTTTCTTATAATGCTGTGATTTTGCAATTAGACAAACTTTCTTAAACGTTTTTGAATATTTTTTGACATATTCTACAAAATCTTTATCATGGCAATAAGCTCGCTGACCGTATAGTTCAAACATTCTATCTCTGCTTTTGCGGATACCTAAAGTAGCCCAATCACTAAATTTAGATTTACAGTTACTTTTTATTCTTTTTTGCGTAAAAACACTTTGATAAACATTATTGACAGAATTGAACATATCAGAAAATAGAATGTTTGGGTCATGAGAATTAAGAGAAAGGCCGGCAATGGTCTCCGATAAGGCTTGTTTGAAGTGTTTAATTCTCCTTTGAGTAATTGGTCTTGTAATTATTTCATTGATATTACATTGTTCCGTAAAATCAAAAACAACGAATTGTCCACTATGGTCAGATCTTGTAAAATTTATAATAGCCTTTTCGTTGACCTCGCAACAGCAGAATACATTGTCGATGCAAGTCGCTGATGATTCTGTGAATCGTGTCGGCTCTAAAAATACATAATTAAGATTAAAACTACGAAATAAGCTTATTATTCTCTTACTAAACGTTGTTTTTTCTAGTAAATTAACATTAAAGTCTCCACAAACGATTACCTTTTTTTTACACGTACAAAGTCTTTCTAAAACTTGTTCCATAGTTTTTTCAAAAATCTCATAGTTTTCATTGTATGGTGGCCTATACACACAAAGTATGATGCACTTTTCTAGCTCCACGCAGGATAACTCAATCTTATGTTCAACTGAGAGGCCAGAAACATCTTTCCGGTCTTTCGATTTAATATTTTGCCGTACTGCAATTAATGAACCACCACGGGAAATAGATTTTTCGATTAAAACAACTAATTATATTATAGTTAAATAAATTAAATGACATGTCAGATTCCCTCAGCCAGTGCTCAGTTAAACATAAAACTTCTACAGGAGTTTTCTTTAAATATATTTCTATTTCATGTTCTTTGCCAGAAAAACCTTGTATATTTTGATGAATTAATCGTAAACAATTCTTGGGCTTTTCTTTTGTCTTAAAATCTAGTTTAAAGAGCATCCTTTGTCCTTAGATGATAACATGCAGGAGCCCTGGTCAATCCTACTTACGCTAATATTGTTATAACAATTAATATTATAAGCTAACAATGTAGTAATATACTTTTTGTCCTTTTGCTTGAGATACAATGTATCATTTGTACAAATAATATTGCCAACAAATTTGTTGATGTCAAAAAATGTAAATGCGTTACTATAACGAGTCAAATTATATAAACATGTATTCAGTCTATGAATACGTCTATTTAACTTAGGGTCATTATTTGT
Organism: Blastobasis lacticolella; assembly: GCA_905147135.1. NCBI lineage: Eukaryota > Metazoa > Arthropoda > Insecta > Lepidoptera > Blastobasidae > Blastobasis > Blastobasis lacticolella. Next base: position 23,201,287 of record LR990042.1, read on the forward strand.
GTATGGGAAAGCACACAAAGTAATTTTATTAAAATTATGGGACTGAATTTTTTGAAAACTCTCTACGATATCATTTCTAGTTATTCCCATGCTATTTCCGACCATTACTATAATATTGGTACGGTCTTCATTACATTGTTGACTAGCTACATTTATTATCTCATTAAATGATCGGTTTGGCAAACAATGATTACAAACAGATGTATTGACATCATTACTTATTAATATGCCCATGCCTTTGCCAAGCGAATCGGAATATATTACAACTAATTTGCAGACAGGACAGTCGATTGATCACGAAAAGCAGGAGATTTAATCTCAACCGGCGTTATTGGCCTCAAGATCACTGAGGCGTCGAGGAAACCCTCTCAGTAATGCGAATCGATATAAATCTAGGGAATACATATTTCTAGAAATAGAGCCAATTATTGTCTCAGTTCGCTTGTGTGCAATGTGCTCACTTACCATACCGTTTAAATATAAATGTTTAAATATGAACGGTTCGGTAGATAGTGGTACCTAACTGTTGCCCATATATCTACGATTCACGTATTTGGGTCATAGGTCACAAAAATGCGGAACAGCATGTGCATTTACTTTGATGAATACCTACTTAAAATCTTAAGCGTTAAACGCAATTTTTCTGGCCTACAGGCAATGTTACAGAGAAGTGATACCGATTGGGACATTGTTGCACTGACCGAATGTTGGCTACCCTCAACACCCCACATACCCCTTCTGGATAATTATAAATATTTTAAAACATCCTTAAACAGAACTCAGAATGAAGGTATCATAATGTACATAAAAACCTCATTCAACTCCGACTTTGAGGAACCAGCTCTACAGGATGCCAATTGTTTGTTGATGAAGGTAAACTCTAAGTCAATTATCATAGTAATCTACAGGCCACCCAGTGTGAGGGACATAACTAAGTTTCTTGATTCCTTAAATATACTCTTATTGAAATATTCTAATTACCAAAACATCACTCTAATGGGTGACTTAAACATCGATATATCACAAAATAATTCTGACCCGCGTTCTCATAATTACTTAAACCTGTTGGCTATGCATGGTATGCTTCCAGCACATACCATACCCACACACACACGCACCTGCCTTGACCACGTTATTTTAAGGACCACTCTTTCAGCATATTGCTACGTTGCAGACACATCCCTTACCGATCATAATGCTGTGCTTCTCTTTCAAAACCTAAAGATACGACATAATAAGTTGCCTAGGTCTGTAAAACGGACAGACTATGATAAGCTCGGAGAATACATGAAAATCATTAACTTTGACAACGTCTTTGCGTGTAACGAGGCAAATGAGGCAGCAAACATCTTTATCGAACTGTGCTGCAGTGCCATAAGGACGTGTACCACAAATGTTTCAATACCACGTCGAAAATCTATTAAAAAGCCTTGGATCACAAATGGCGTTTTACGTTGTATGCGCAACAGAGATAAACTACACCAAAAGGTAAAAAAACACCCGGATGACGAAATACTAAAAATGACTTATAAACGTTACAGGAACTACTGCGTTAACCTGTTGCGAAAACTAAAAATTGATTACGAGAAGCAGCAGCTCAAACAAGCAACTACTAACAAAAAGCGGTGGGAAGTAATAAAATCTATTACGAATACTACAAAACTTAAAGACCACCCAACAGAACTTGTTAATCACTCTGACCCGCAAGGCTCATTAAATAATATAAACACCTTCTTTGCGAATATAGGCAAAGAGATTGCGGAGAGTGTACAATCCAATTGTGGCCCGAGCGTGGGCACGTCTTCGCCCACCACTACTTCTAATAACAGTTTCGTTCTTCTCCCGACCGATGAAGAAGAAGTTGAGAGAGTAATCATGAGTTTAAAGAATGACTGTGCTGTGGGTCGTGACGGCATATCAACTAGATTCCTAAAAAACTTTAAAAATATATTAAGCCCGGCGTTGGCGTATATCTGTAATTTGGCTTTCAAAACTGGTCAATTCCCTTCTATTATGAAAAAGGCTGAAGTACATCCCATACATAAAGCAGGTTCTAGAAAATCGGTAAATAACTACAGGCCAATTTCCATCTTATCCGCTCCCTCTAAAATTATAGAAAAATTGGTAAATAATAGACTAGTAAGCTATTTAGAAAATAATAATTTACTTTCCTCTTCTCAGTTTGGCTTTCGAAGGGGAAGGTCCACTGATGATGCCGTTCATGAGTTAACAAGCTATGTCGTGTCTAACTTAGACAAAAGAAAGAAAGTGGTGGCGATATTCATTGATTTCGCCAAAGCGTTTGACACAGTGTCTGTTTCGCTACTCCTGAACAAGATATACGACATGGGAATACGAGACGTACAGCACGACCTCCTCGCTGACTATCTAAGGGATAGGAGTCAGCGTGTTAGGATAGGCAATCACATAAGCGATGACCTTCCTATGTCATACGGAGTACCCCAAGGAAGCATTATTGGCCCTACCTTTTTTTTAATGTTCATTAATGAGCTTTGTAAGCTGCAGCTTTCCCATGGTAAAATTATTACGTATGCGGATGACACAGCTCTTCTCTTTGCAGCTGACTCATGGGATGAAGTCTTTAAATACGCTCAGGCAGGTTTTGATACAGTATCAAATTGGATTCACTGTAATAAACTTTCCCTAAATATTCAGAAGACAAAGTATATGTCATTCACACTGTCCCAGCACAGACTTTCAAAACCAAGCGTTCATCACGAAATTGTTGCGCACTCCTGTCCCAACTTACAGAATCCATCATGTCCCTGTCCCACGATACAGAGCACCCCAACAATAAAATACCTAGGTATTCTAATAGATAATACCCTTAGTTTTAAAGAGCATATCGATTTGTTGACATCGCGGGCACGTAAAATGATCTATATATTTAGTAACCTAAGACGCATAGCGGACGAGTCGGTTATTAAATCTGTATATTACGCCTTGTGTCAATCAGTGCTTACGTATTGTATAACCTCATGGGGGGGAGTACCCAAGACAACGTTACTGGGATTGGAGCGTGCCCAGAGGGCTATTCTCAAAACAAGCTACTCGCTTCCATATATGTTTCCGACAGCCGAGCTTTACCAACGATCTAAAGTCCTAACAGTTCGTCAATTATATATATTTCATACCGTGCTCCGCAAGCATTCCGAAATTGTATACGACCCTGCTTATAACCAGGATAAGAGAAGAAAACATACGGTCTGCAACACTCCAGCTTGTAAGTCTGCACTGGCACATAGATTCTATCACTTTAGAGGGGCGTATCTTTATAATAAAGCCAACAAAGCACTGTCCATATACTCCGTCTCTAAATTCCAAACTAAGACCCGTTTGGTGAGGTGGATGGTAGAGTTGGACTATGAAGCGACTGAGGCCCTCTTATGTGTTTAAACACACACACACACACACACACACACACACACACACACACACATAAACACACACATACATTCACACGTATTTATATAATGAATGTATAGATTGATTCAAAATTATTATTATTCTTAATTTTTATTTTATTTTTGTTTAATTTTGCTATTGCTTATTTTTTTAATGTTTTATGAATGCGTAAATTAATTTAATTTAATTTATTATTTTTATTATTCTCAATGTTTATATTATTTTATTTTTTTCTGAATGATTACTTCTCATGTTATATTTATGACTAACATAGAGTAAGCAATTTTTGCACTAGGTTACACTCCAATGGTCTGGGGGCCTGGTGATCTGTAAGACAGGTATTTATTACCTAGTGCGGACACCAGTCTCTCACACAGGTTTTTACTATACTTACGTTAAATTGTTTCTATTGTAAATTTGATCTACCCACCTATGTGAAGAGAAAATAAATATTTTATTATTATTATTATTATTATTATTAATCAGATAAGGTCTAGGGCCTGGTATATGGCATCCTATCTATCTTGCTAATGGATGTTTGGATGAACGTTACTTTATATCTTGAAAAAACAACTTAACCAATTTTAATGAAATTTTGCAGTGTAGTAGTTTACCTTTAACATACGAAACTCAATGTAAGTTAGCCGTAAGCTTGTTTGCCACCTTAGTGGTATAAAAAATGTAAATCCCGCGCAATCACTGCACACCCGAAATTTACGCGGACCAAGTCTCGCGATGCTGCGGATTATTCTGACAGACAGATTTTACAATGAAATTATCCGTCAGAGAATTAAAGTGACAGATATCACACGTAGGATCAAGACGCTGAAGTGGACCGGCCATATCATCAGACGGACTGATGGTCGATGACCGACTCCTGCTGGAGTGAAGACCGCATCTCGGCAAGCGAAGTGGGACGCCTGTGGCACGATGGACCGATGACCTTAAAATGGTGGTGGGCGGTGGATGGGTGTGAATCGTCTTAGACCGCAAAGGCCCTATGGCCGAAGGCCCTACGTCCAGCAGAGGATGTGAATAGGCTGATGAATCAATCAAGTCGCGTGCAAAAGCTAGCGCCCCTATAAAATAGAAGAAAGACTTACAGGATTTGTGACCTTTGTTTCGGAGACATTGGCAGTATCTTCTCCCGCGTCGCCACTCGCCACTGGCGCTGTTGCTGGATCCGCCTGCAACAGAAAACTACTAAAATACCTGTGATCTGGTTCAGTGATGAACTTAAAAGGTTCTTGGTTTCGGGCTGTTGATTCAGGAAATGAAGTAGAATCGAGTAGGTGCAGAGGTAATTCTCTTCAGTCTGTTATAAAAGCTAATCGCCACGTTTGGCTGATGAGTTGGAGACAGCCATTTTAAAACGCTGCTTGTTCTACTACTACGTAAATCCTATTAAAATCAATTTTAATGTTCTACAAATGTATTACTTATTACTTACTGATAAGTTTTACTGGTCTCGTTTAATATATTTAAATTAACTCTCTGGTTATTTTTAAAGTAGGTAAGGTACTCTTATTGCCTCTACCGCTCGCTAAAGCTCCTTTCGGCTTGTCTAAGGTTAGCTGGAAGAGATCGTGTTGTGGGATAAGTTCGCCTTTGCTTTGTAAGTGTTTCCTTTTGAAATGTACTATATTGTTACAATAAAGAGTTTACATACATACATACATCAATGTTGCTGAAAAAAGCTTATTACTCGTTAAATGAGTTTATTGACGAGTGAAACCTATATTTACCCTTAGTGTTGCATATTGACTATTATTGTTATCAGCAAATGACCACTACAATTAAATTAATAAGTAATTACATTAGGTATTGACATACTTATCAATATTTTTATCAATTTTATGTATTATATAATTTACATTAATTTTTTTATATTTACCTGACATTGAATTTACGTACGTAGTAATTCAAAACGCATTTTGAATTACTTGACATCATATTTTTATATCTTAGTCAATTCAAATATTGACATTATTTTGATATTGAACTTCAATAAAAAGTTTCGCTATCCAAAATTATTTAAAAAAGTATGAAATAAAAAATTCACAGCAGTCAACATACAAGCTCAGCCATTACGCGCGCCAACAAACAAACCCCGTGCGCTGCCGCCGCGCGCCCTCTGCGCGTTGAGACCGGATGTAACGTTTTTAATATGTAAGGGCGAGGCCGAGCGGCCCGCCCAATAGAGTAGCGGCTCGAACGAATAACGCATTATTGCACAAAGATGCAAAGTGTGGCTTTCCGAAGCCCGCCGCCCACGAATGTATGTGAGATAATGAAAGACATTACTCTATAAAATAATCTGCCCCTGTGCGTGTGTTCGCAATGATTTCTTTGCTAGTTACATTAGACCCGGTTTCCGATTGAGCTGAAAAATGCAATATTGTAATACAATCAAGCTGATCGGGGATGACGGAGACTGAAGTTGCTTTTGGACCCTAAACTTCGTATGGATACATAATCAATCGAGATTGGGGCGCTCGTTTGAATAGTCTTTAATTGCCACGAAGTGCTTAATCATATTAAATACACATTTTAACTAATTAAAATTGAAAAACTTTGTTCCATTTGAATACTTGTGGTATAACTTTGGAGAAGTTTAGGTTTAGATAGCGTATTGTGTTGTTTGTGTCCTCTTTTAATGAGTAATGACCAATACGCACTCAAGTCTAGTAATTATTCCTGAATGGCCACAGTCACCGTTACCAAAAGGGTTTTAAACTGGCAAAGACATTTTTGTAGTTATTCATTACACGAACACCTTCCCGGACTGAACTTGAACTTAATATTTTTACTTATTTTGTTTTTTGTACTTTTGTCATTACACGAACTCCGTCCCTGACTTTGGGTTCATGTTGAAATTTTGGATTGATAAATATTTTGAAAATTTCGTTCACTACACGAACTCTATCCCGGACTTCACTTTTTTTTTATTTTTTTTAGATAAGGAATTTTTAGGGCATAAGGCATTTTTACTATATAAAGTGATTCGCTGACACCTAAGAGTCATTTGGCGTTAATATTTCGGTTGTACTCTCACGCGTGAAGGCCCGGGGTTCACCTTGACCATAATTCAAGATTTGGCAGGATTTCGCTGCCAATGGGACGAGCTGCTAATGGGACGAATTGCTAATAACACTATTATTAGTCGTCATGCGTGAACTTGGTAAATTTTTGTTTATTCTAGACTACCTTCGTTGCCGGCGACTACGTTTCGGACTCGTTACCGTGAACACCACATTGAATTTCGGGAAAAGGAATAGTCTATGTTATCCCCTGATAATGCAGATTTCTATACGTTCAAAGGATTTATAAAATTGGTTAACTAGTTTTTGGGCTTATCCATTACAAACAAACAAACAATATTAGTATAGACTTCAAAGTTCGGTATTTTACAACGATTGCCTGTCTGCCCTCCGCCAAGTCGGGCAGACAGGCACGGCCGTGCTTACACCACCCTTGTCTCGATGCAACTCAACGCATTTTCGAGTTGTTCATATCTTAGAGACTATCTGAATTTTATATTGCACTGCCACTGGCCCACGCCCGGCGCGACTTCATTAATTCAGTTCAGTAGTTTTTGAGTTTATCGCGAACAGACAGACTATGGATAGAGTGATTCAAGAGGAAGGTTTATGAGCAAAAAAGGGTAGATAGGGGCAAAGTAGATATAGGGTAGGTGTATGGTAGGTGAAGGTATAGATAGGAGGGGCTCCCCTTACGATGCAGATTCGATCAGGTGGACCGGTCCGTCCGTGTGCCTCCCCAGACAATAAAAACAAGGGTAGGGGAAGGACACCACGCGAACGAGGCCGTGCCGGGTTCGCTAGTTGTCTTGTAATATGTAGTGATAGTCATTCGGCCTTGCCCGGAAAGAGACATACCTCCATGGCCTTCATCTCTCCAGCAGGTCTTTGGTGATCTGGTTGATGTCTTTCAGCGACACCACTTGCGTGGTGAGAGCCTCGATCTGTAACTCTTGGTTCTTCACCATCTTTGTCTTGTCGAAGATCATGCCGCGTGCTTTGCTCAGCAGCTGGGGAAAAATAAAATAAAAATAATCATAATCATCTTGGCGTTAATGTCCCGGTGGTGATCTCGCGTACAAGGACCCGGGGTCCACATTGACCGTGATCCAGGATTTGGCAGACCAGGTAGTTACAGTGGAGCCACTGCCATCTGACCTCCATGACTCACCAGTACCATAATTACCAGGGGAACCTGACCTGATTGGATCATGGTTACACATTCAATCGCCTGAATGGCCGGTTTCATTACGATGTTTTCCTTCACCTTAAGAGCATCGGTTAGTATTCAACTAATATACATGACTCAGATAAGAGTCATTGGAACATGTGGGAGTGGGATACGAACCCGATACCTCTCGCTTGCGAGTCAGATACCTTTACCACTAAGCTACCGACGCTTATAAACGGGGAAAAATACACACATATTTACGTCAAAATTGGCTTAAGGCCTCCTCTAATATAAACAAATCATCTACGAGTATATCGGTACAGAGGAATCGAACTTCAATATAATAAAATAGAGTAAACTTTATTACGTAATAATGTTGTAGCATTTATTTCTATTATTTTATTTGAACTTTTTTACAGGTATCGGTCATAAAATAATGCACATCGGCTAGTTCCGGCTTCATTGATTTAGCTTCGGCTAGCCGATGAGCATTATTTACGATCGATACGTCACGATGTTTGAAAATCTCTTTTACAAGCTTTTATTTAACTTCACTTGTAGGTATGTCCTGGAATCTTGTAAGCCTAATTTGACCCACTTCCCGGCGTTCAATTGAGCTGAAGTTTGGTATATCTATGTAACTTGGATGACAATACATTAATATGGTACCATGGAGCTGGTCTGATGGTGGAGTTGAAAGTTGGTAATTTAAACAAATGAAAGCTATAAGATAACTTTGGTATGGTCTTGATGAGTAGGTACTACACTGCGCAACAAAAGCTTGTTATGAATTTTTTTTCACTGGAGTACTTGTTTTATGTTATACGGCAGACAAACAGGCCGCGCGGGCCACCTGATGGTGCATGGTCACCTCCGCATATGGACATCAGCAACACCAGGGGCGCTACCAATGCGTTGAGAGACCGTTATATAGACCGTAACTAGCATTCATACACTGAAGATATCATTTAAAATAGTCGCTTTATGCAGTCAGTTACATAGGCATACCAAATTTCAGCTCAATCGGATGGTCCTAATTTTTTATTTATATCGACGATCTACTTACATACGAACATTATATTATAGTTAAATGAAAACTGGTATAAAATACCTCCTCATGTTGCTATCATTATCATATTGTCGATCATTTCCTGGTTCCGGCCGGCGCCCGGCCGCGACAGCGCCGCCTGCAGCTCCGTCTCCAGGTTGCGGACGCGCGCCTTCAGCAGCTCGATTTCTTCTTCGCGCACCTGCCACGGGCAAAGGCCATTCGAGTTGGAAATAACAACTGTATTGAGGTTCATCATATCAGCCGAAAGACTGCTGGGCATAGGCCTAACCCAGAGATCTCCACAAAGGCCGGTCCTGTGCCTTTCGCAGCCAGCTGGTATCTGCAATCTTTATCAGGTCGTCGGTCCACCTTGTGGGAGCTATGCTGCGTCGTGCGTACGTGGTCGCCACTCGAGAACTATTATTCGCCACGACTGATAAGGACAGCCCATAAAAATTCACTGCAGGACTTCCGGCCTCTCCCATGAGAACGGAGGTTATTGTCATAATCTCCACGCTTGGCAGGCGGGTTGGAGATCGCAGTGTTGTAAATGAAATGGAAAACGCTGCTGCCCATTTTCCAGCCTACCGAGACTCCAAAACTTTTGTTTCAAAAACATTAGTCGCCTTGTACGACACATATTACAAACGTTGTGTCAAAATATCGAAGTAAACAAATCTAACTTGAATCTATAGGTACTAATATTTTATTGACGAAAAGTTGGAAGTGTCAAAGCCCCAAGTGCCATGGGGTAATTTTAGATCACGGAAAAATAACAGGTACTCGCGGGATATTAGAACCTAAACACCGCTGCTACCTTATAATTTAACTTTTGCAGCAAAACAACATCGCTACCTTCAATTCCAAACGCAAACCATCTTCGACCCTGGCATTTTTAACTTTTTCTAGTTCATCTATCTTCTTTAGGAGTTCTGCTTCTCTCTTCTGCCAGTCTCCCTGGAATAGAGGAGCTGCCTTAAAATGTGATTATTATGGGCTGGTCGTAGGCGGAACCTGGGCCTTCGCGTGCCGCGCGGGGCCGCAACCGGGACATAACGCCAAGATGATGATGATGGCTGGTCGTGCGATGTCTGCCATAGTTTAATACGAGTAATAGCACCAACCGCTTTGTAAACGGCTTGCTGTTGTTGTGGGTAGACTAATTTTGAACGAAAGACGACCAATGTCTATAACGTTCATGGCCTGTCCTATGGAGGTCATAGCCGGTATGGAAAATAAGAGAACTGTAACTTAATTTATAGGTACAATTAAGGTTCTCTAAAAATATAACTTCAGAGATGAGACCGACTGACCGATCTACTGCACTTTTAATTTTTATTAACCCCCGACGATAAAGAGGGGTATTATAAGTTTGAGGTGTATATCTGTGTATTTGTGGCTTTGTGTGACTGTCTACGATGCCACTTAGCTCCCGAACGGATGGACCGATTTGGATGCGGTTTTCTGTTATTCTTAGAAAGCCAATTTCATCGAGATGGCTTGTAAACTTGTTTCATTAAAATCGTTTCTATAGTTTAGAAAATATTTGAGTTTAAGTAAACTTGGTTATCCGACTTTTTCTGTCGTAAAAACTCTGTGTCACTTACACTCTCTAATGGAGCCCCATTGGTTTGTTCCGTGTTCTTTACTTCTGCTTCTGGCTTAGACTCGTTTGCAATGGGTTCTGAGGGAGCATCCTGACCTTCTGGGGGAGCATTCTGAGGTTCTGCTGGAGCAGTATCAACCTTCGCGGCAACGGTGGTCGTTGCATCTTGTGTCTGGAGATAAGCAAATAAATAGTAACTAATTTCCCATGGCCATCTCAGTGGCAAGCAGGAACAATTACATCAACATTTGATACAGAAAATGAAATTAAAAATTTTCGTTGTTGCTCGCCACACTTGAATACCTAGTTCTCCAAGCAACATACCCAGTCAACTCATGACCAGGAAACGTTATCATCATCATCATAGCCCATAACAGTCCACTGCAGGATTTAGGTCCTCTCCCACGAAAGGTGAGGTTAATGCCATAATCTCCACGCTTGGCAGGCGGGTTGTAGATCGCAGTGTTATAAATATAATAATGTAAAAAGCTGCTGTCCATTTTCCACCCTACGAAGACTAGAGAACTTTTGCCTCGAAAACAAGGAACCGCGGACGTAAATAATCGAAATATCGCCAATACAAAATATAAACAGAAGTCAGTTTAAACGATTTGCATATTATGTTGTTCCACGTTCCCAGTACATTAGAGTCTTACTGATAGATAGATAGAAATATCAAGGTACCTAAATATAATCTAAGGTAAAGTGATAAAGTGGATAATTTTTGGCAATTCCTGACCTTTGCGTCTCGTAAAAGGTGACTTCAGTATTGTCTGAGAGGATAACCTAATACTCTATGCCTACTCTATTGTAGCAAGGTAAATTCGAAACTCTAAGCGGTGCACCTTAATTTACTTTACTATATGTGACAGCTTCTAATTGGCAATCCAATGTACCAAATATGTGTAGCTGTTAGCTTTCCAAAATAAATAAAAAAAAATTAATGGTGGCCAATGAATAGCAGTGGACTGTAGTTGGCAAGTGATATTATTAGGAGTCAATAATGTTTAATTAGAAAGAATAAAGCCTTGGAAGCACCCCATGATATTATTGTCAATAGCTAATTAATCGTTGAATCTGTAATAGTCGACAGCCCATCCTCTATTTGGTGCCCAACGTTATTTGACAACTAATTTGCAGACAGGACAGTCGATTGATCACGAAAAGCAGGAGATTTAATCTCAACCGGCGTTATTGGCCTCAAGATCACTGAGGCGTCGAGGAAACCCTCTCAGTAATGCGAATCGATATAAATCTAGGGAATACATATTCCTAGAAATAGAGCCAATTATTTTCTCAGTTCGCTTGTGTGCAATGTGCTCACTTACCATACCGTTTAAATATAAATGTTTAAATATAAACGGTTCGGTAGATAGTGGTACCTAACTGTTGCCCATATATCTACGATTCACGTATTTGGGTCATAGGTCACAAAAATGCGGAACAGCATGTGCATTTACTTTGATGAATACCTACTTAAAATCAGATAAGGTCTAGGGCCTGGTATATGGCATCCTATCTATCTTGCTAATGGATGTTTGGATGAACGTTACTTTATATCTTGAAAAAACAACTTAACCAATTTTAATGAAATTTTGCAGTGTAGTAGTTTACCTTTAACATACGAAACTCAATGTAAGTTAGCCGTAAGCTTGTTTGCCACCTTAGTGGTATAAAAAATGTAAATCCCGCGCAATCACTGCACACCCGAAATTTACGCGGACCAAGTCTCGCGATGCTGCGGATTATTCTGACAGACAGATTTTACAATGAAATTATCCGTCAGAGAATTAAAGTGACAGATATCACACGTAGGATCAAGACGCTGAAGTGGGCCGGCCATATCATCAGACGGACTGATGGTCGATGACCGACTCCTGCTGGAGTGAAGACCGCATCTCGGCAAGCGAAGTGGGACGCCTGTGGCACGATGGACCGATGACCTTAAAATGGTGGTGGGCGGTGGATGGGTGTGAATCGTCTTAGACCGCAAAGGCCCTATGGCCGAAGGCCCTACGTCCAGCAGAGGATGTGAATAGGCTGATGAATCAATCAAGTCACGTGCAAAAGCTAGCGCCCCTATAAAATAGAAGAAAGACTTACAGGATTTGTGACCTTTGTTTCGGAGACATTGGCAGTATCTTCTCCCGCGTCGCCACTCGCCACTGGCGCTGTTGCTGGATCCGCCTGCAACAGAAAACTACTAAAATACCTGTGATCTGGTTCAGTGATGAACTTAAAAGGTTCTTGGTTTCGGGCTGTTGATTCAGGAAATGGAGTAGAATCGAGTAGGTGCAGAGGTAATTCTCTTCAGTCTGTTATAAAAGCTAATCGCCACGTTTGGCTGATGAGTTGGAGACAGCCATTTTAAAACGCTGCTTGTTCTTATGGATGTAACGCCTACGTAAATCCTATTGGCAATCTCATAAATATTGGTATTGCCCACACCAAAGCATCTTTCGTCACCTAGTTCTTCTGTACGTTTCATTAATTTTAACAATAATTAAAGTGTTAGGTTATGTTCCCATAAACAGTAGAAATAAAAAGACTCATTTTCCGATCTGCGAAGGACCAAAATTACCTATTTGCATACAACACTCGTAGATTGGAAATGTTGGCGCTATTATAAATACTTTGCTGGACACACACAAATCCGGCTTCTAGTAATATAGGTACCTACCTAAAACAAGTAAATAGTACAAAAACTAAAAACATAACAGATAACAACTCGTTCTCTTAATATAATGGGTCCGCGAATCTACACCAAACTACCTTCAGAGTGTAAATAGGACAATAGTTTTTGTAGAACATTAAAATCAATTTTAATGTTCTACAAATGTATTACTTATTACTTACTGATAAGTTTTACTGGTCTCGTTTAATATATTTAAATTAACTCTCTGGTTATTTTTAAAGTAGGTAAGGTACTCTTATTGCCTCTACCGCTCGCTAAAGCTCCTTTCGGCTTGTCTAAGGTTAGCTGGAAGAGATCGTGTTGTGGGATAAGTTCGCCTTTGCTTTGTAAGTGTTTCCTTTTGAAATGTACTATATTGTTACAATAAAGAGTTTACATACATACATACATCAATGTTGCTGAAAAAAGCTTATTACTCGTTAAATGAGTTTATTGACGAGTGAAACCTATATTTACCCTTAGTGTTGCATATTGACTATTATTGTTATCAGCAAATGACCACTACAATTAAATTAATAAGTAATTACATTAGGTATTGACATACTTATCAATATTTTTATCAATTTTATGTATTATATAATTTACATTAATTTTTTTATATTTACCTGACATTGAATTTACGTACGTAGTAATTCAAAACGCATTTTGAATTACTTGACATCATATTTTTATATCTTAGTCAATTCAAATATTGACATTATTTTGATATTGAACTTCAATAAAAAGTTTCGCTATCCAAAATTATTTAAAAAAGTATGAAATAAAAAATTCACAGCAGTCAACATACAAGCTCAGCCATTACGCGCGCCAACAAACAAACCCCGTGCGCTGCCGCCGCGCGCCCTCTGCGCGTTGAGACCGGATGTAACGTTTTTAATATGTAAGGGCGAGGCCGAGCGGCCCGCCCAATAGAGTAGCGGCTCGAACGAATAACGCATTATTGCACAAAGATGCAAAGTGTGGCTTTCCGAAGCCCGCCGCCCACGAATGTATGTAAGATAATGAAAGACATTACTCTATAAAATAATCTGCCCCTGTGCGTGTGTTCGCAATGATTTCTTTGCTAGTTACATTAGACCCGGTTTCCGATTGAGCTGAAAAATGCAATATTGTAATACAATCAAGCTGATCGGGGATGACGGAGACTGAAGTTGCTTTTGGACCCTAAACTTCGTATGGATACATAATCAATCGAGATTGGGGCGCTCGTTTGAATAGTCTTTAATTGCCACGAAGTGCTTAATCATATTAAATACACATTTTAACTAATTAAAATTGAAAAACTTTGTTCCATTTGAATACTTGTGGTATAACTTTGGAGAAGTTTAGGTTTAGATAGCGTATTGTGTTGTTTGTGTCCTCTTTTAATGAGTAATGACCAATACGCACTCAAGTCTAGTAATTATTCCTGAATGGCCACAGTCACCGTTACCAAAAGGGTTTTAAACTGGCAAAGACATTTTTGTAGTTATTCATTACACGAACACCTTCCCGGACTGAACTTGAACTTAATATTTTTACTTATTTTGTTTTTTGTACTTTTGTCATTACACGAACTCCGTCCCTGACTTTGGGTTCATGTTGAAATTTTGGATTGATAAATATTTTGAAAATTTCGTTCACTACACGAACTCTATCCCGGACTTCACTTTTTTTTTATTTTTTTTAGATAAGGAATTTTTAGGGCATAAGGCATTTTTACTATATAAAGTGATTCGCTGACACCTAAGAGTCATTTGGCGTTAATATTTCGGTTGTACTCTCACGCGTGAAGGCCCGGGGTTCACCTTGACCATAATTCAAGATTTGGCAGGATTTCGCTGCCAATGGGACGAGCTGCTAATGGGACGAATTGCTAATAACACTATTATTAGTCGTCATGCGTGAACTTGGTAAATTTTTGTTTATTCTAGACTACCTTCGTTGCCGGCGACTACGTTTCGGACTCGTTACCGTGAACACCACATTGAATTTCGGGAAAAGGAATAGTCTATGTTATCCCCTGATAATGCAGATTTCTATACGTTCAAAGGATTTATAAAATTGGTTAACTAGTTTTTGGGCTTATCCATTACAAACAAACAAACAATATTAGTATAGACTTCAAAGTTCGGTATTTTACAACGATTGCCTGTCTGCCCTCCGCCCAGTCGGGCAGACAGGCACGGCCGTGCTTACACCACCCTTGTCTCGATGCAACTCAACGCATTTTCGAGTTGTTCATATCTTAGAGACTATCTGAATTTTATATTGCACTGCCACTGGCCCACGCCCGGCGCGACTTCATTAATTCAGTTCAGTAGTTTTTGAGTTTATCGCGAACAGACAGACTATGGATAGAGTGATTCAAGAGGAAGGTTTATGAGCAAAAAAGGGTAGATAGGGGCAAAGTAGATATAGGGTAGGTGTATGGTAGGTGAAGGTATAGATAGGAGGGGCTCCCCTTACGATGCAGATTCGATCAGGTGGACCGGTCCGTCCGTGTGCCTCCCCAGACAATAAAAACAAGGGTAGGGGAAGGACACCACGCGAACGAGGCCGTGCCGGGTTCGCTAGTTGTCTTGTAATATGTAGTGATAGTCATTCGGCCTTGCCCGGAAAGAGACATACCTCCATGGCCTTCATCTCTCCAGCAGGTCTTTGGTGATCTGGTTGATGTCTTTCAGCGACACCACTTGCGTGGTGAGAGCCTCGATCTGTAACTCTTGGTTCTTCACCATCTTTGTCTTGTCGAAGATCATGCCGCGTGCTTTGCTCAGCAGCTGGGGAAAAATAAAATAAAAATAATCATAATCATCTTGGCGTTAATGTCCCGGTGGTGATCTCGCGTACAAGGACCCGGGGTCCACATTGACCGTGATCCAGGATTTGGCAGACCAGGTAGTTACAGTGGAGCCACTGCCATCTGACCTCCATGACTCACCAGTACCATAATTACCAGGGGAACCTGACCTGATTGGATCATGGTTACACATTCAATCGCCTGAATGGCCGGTTTCATTACGATGTTTTCCTTCACCTTAAGAGCATCGGTTAGTATTCAACTAATATACATGACTCAGATAAGAGTCATTGGAACATGTGGGAGTGGGATACGAACCCGATACCTCTCGCTTGCGAGTCAGATACCTTTACCACTAGGCTACCGACGCTTATAAACGGGGAAAAATACACACATATTTACGTCAAAATTGGCTTAAGGCCTCCTCTAATATAAACAAATCATCTACGAGTATATCGGTACAGAGGAATCGAACTTCAATATAATAAAATAGAGTAAACTTTATTACGTAATAATGTTGTAGCATTTATTTCTATTATTTTATTTGAACTTTTTTACAGGTATCGGTCATAAAATAATGCACATCGGCTAGTTCCGGCTTCATTGATTTAGCTTCGGCTAGCCGATGAGCATTATTTACGATCGATACGTCACGATGTTTGAAAATCTCTTTTACAAGCTTTTATTTAACTTCACTTGTAGGTATGTCCTGGAATCTTGTAAGCCTAATTTGACCCACTTCCCGGCGTTCAATTGAGCTGAAGTTTGGTATATCTATGTAACTTGGAGGACAATACATTAATATGGTACCATGGAGCTGGTCTGATGGTGGAGTTGAAAGTTGGTAATTTAAACAAATGAAAGCTATAAGATAACTTTGGTATGGTCTTGATGAGTAGGTACTACACTGCGCAACAAAAGCTTGTTATGAATTTTTTTTCACTGGAGTACTTGTTTTATGTTATACGGCAGACAAACAGGCCGCGCGGGCCACCTGATGGTGCATGGTCACCTCCGCATATGGACATCAGCAACACCAGGGGCGCTACCAATGCGTTGAGAGACCGTTATATAGACCGTAACTAGCATTCATACACTGAAGATATCATTTAAAATAGTCGCTTTATGCAGTCAGTTACATAGGCATACCAAATTTCAGCTCAATCGGATGGTCCTAATTTTTTATTTATATCGACGATCTACTTACATACGAACATTATATTATAGTTAAATGAAAACTGGTATAAAATACCTCCTCATGTTGCTATCATTATCATATTGTCGATCATTTCCTGGTTCCGGCCGGCGCCCGGCCGCGACAGCGCCGCCTGCAGCTCCGTCTCCAGGTTGCGGACGCGCGCCTTCAGCAGCTCGATTTCTTCTTCGCGCACCTGCCACGGGCAAAGGCCATTCGAGTTGGAAATAACAACTGTATTGAGGTTCATCATATCAGCCGAAAGACTGCTGGGCATAGGCCTAACCCAGAGATCTCCACAAAGGCCGGTCCTGTGCCTTTCGCAGCCAGCTGGTATCTGCAATCTTTATCAGGTCGTCGGTCCACCTTGTGGGAGCTATGCTGCGTCGTGCGTACGTGGTCGCCACTCGAGAACTATTATTCGCCACGACTGATAAGGACAGCCCATAAAAATTCACTGCAGGACTTCCGGCCTCTCCCATGAGAACGGAGGTTATTGTCATAATCTCTACGCTTGGCAGGCGGGTTGGAGATCGCAGTGTTGTAAATGAAATGGAAAACGCTGCTGCCCATTTTCCAGCCTACCGAGACTCCAAAACTTTTGTTTCAAAAACATTAGTCGCCTTGTACGACACATATTACAAACGTTGTGTCAAAATATCGAAGTAAACAAATCTAACTTGAATCTATAGGTACTAATATTTTATTGACGAAAAGTTGGAAGTGTCAAAGCCCCAAGTGCCATGGGGTAATTTTAGATCACGGAAAAATAACAGGTACTCGCGGGATATTAGAACCTAAACACCGCTGCTACCTTATAATTTAACTTTTGCAGCAAAACAACATCGCTACCTTCAATTCCAAACGCAAACCATCTTCGACCCTGGCATTTTTAACTTTTTCTAGTTCATCTATCTTCTTTAGGAGTTCTGCTTCTCTCTTCTGCCAGTCTCCCTGGAATAGAGGAGCTGCCTTAAAATGTGATTATTATGGGCTGGTCGTAGGCGGAACCTGGGCCTTCGCGTGCCGCGCGGGGCCGCAACCGGGACATAACGCCAAGATGATGATGATGGCTGGTCGTGCGATGTCTGCCATAGTTTAATACGAGTAATAGCACCAACCGCTTTGTAAACGGCTTGCTGTTGTTGTGGGTAGACTAATTTTGAACGAAAGACGACCAATGTCTATAACGTTCATGGCCTGTCCTATGGAGGTCATAGCCGGTATGGAAAATAAGAGAACTGTAACTTAATTTATAGGTACAATTAAGGTTCTCTAAAAATATAACTTCAGAGATGAGACCGACTGACCGATCTACTGCACTTTTAATTTTTATTAACCCCCGACGATAAAGAGGGGTATTATAAGTTTGAGGTGTATATCTGTGTATTTGTGGCTTTGTGTGACTGTCTACGATGCCACTTAGCTCCCGAACGGATGGACCGATTTGGATGCGGTTTTCTGTTATTCTTAGAAAGCCAATTTCATCGAGATGGCTTGTAAACTTGTTTCATTAAAATCGTTTCTATAGTTTAGAAAATATTTGAGTTTAAGTAAACTTGGTTATCCGACTTTTTCTGTCGTAAAAACTCTGTGTCACTTACACTCTCTAATGGAGCCCCATTGGTTTGTTCCGTGTTCTTTACTTCTGCTTCTGGCTTAGACTCGTTTGCAATGGGTTCTGAGGGAGCATCCTGACCTTCTGGGGGAGCATTCTGAGGTTCTGCTGGAGCAGTATCAACCTTCGCGGCAACGGTGGTCGTTGCATCTTGTGTCTGGAGATAAGCAAATAAATAGTAACTAATTTCCCATGGCCATCTCAGTGGCAAGCAGGAACAATTACATCAACATTTGATACAGAAAATGAAATTAAAAATTTTCGTTGTTGCTCGCCACACTTGAATACCTAGTTCTCCAAGCAACATACCCAGTCAACTCATGACCAGGAAACGTTATCATCATCATCATAGCCCATAACAGTCCACTGCAGGATTTAGGTCCTCTCCCACGAAAGGTGAGGTTAATGCCATAATCTCCACGCTTGGCAGGCGGGTTGTAGATCGCAGTGTTATAAATATAATAATGTAAAAAGCTGCTGTCCATTTTCCACCCTACGAAGACTAGAGAACTTTTGCCTCGAAAACAAGGAACCGCGGACGTAAATAATCGAAATATCGCCAATACAAAATATAAACAGAAGTCAGTTTAAACGATTTGCATATTATGTTGTTCCACGTTCCCAGTACATTAGAGTCTTACTGATAGATAGATAGAAATATCAAGGTACCTAAATATAATCTAAGGTAAAGTGATAAAGTGGATAATTTTTGGCAATTCCTGACCTTTGCGTCTCGTAAAAGGTGACTTCAGTATTGTCTGAGAGGATAACCTAATACTCTATGCCTACTCTATTGTAGCAAGGTAAATTCGAAACTCTAAGCGGTGCACCTTAATTTACTTTACTATATGTGACAGCTTCTAATTGGCAATCCAATGTACCAAATATGTGTAGCTGTTAGCTTTCCAAAATAAATAAAAAAAAATTAATGGTGGCCAATGAATAGCAGTGGACTGTAGTTGGCAAGTGATATTATTAGGAGTCAATAATGTTTAATTAGAAAGAATAAAGCCTTGGAAGCACCCCATGATATTATTGTCAATAGCTAATTAATCGTTGAATCTGTAATAGTCGACAGCCCATCCTCTATTTGGTGCCCAACGTTATTTGACAACTAATTTGCAGACAGGACAGTCGATTGATCACGAAAAGCAGGAGATTTAATCTCAACCGGCGTTATTGGCCTCAAGATCACTGAGGCGTCGAGGAAACCCTCTCAGTAATGCGAATCGATATAAATCTAGGGAATACATATTCCTAGAAATAGAGCCAATTATTTTCTCAGTTCGCTTGTGTGCAATGTGCTCACTTACCATACCGTTTAAATATAAATGTTTAAATATAAACGGTTCGGTAGATAGTGGTACCTAACTGTTGCCCATATATCTACGATTCACGTATTTGGGTCATAGGTCACAAAAATGCGGAACAGCATGTGCATTTACTTTGATGAATACCTACTTAAAATCAGATAAGGTCTAGGGCCTGGTATATGGCATCCTATCTATCTTGCTAATGGATGTTTGGATGAACGTTACTTTATATCTTGAAAAAACAACTTAACCAATTTTAATGAAATTTTGCAGTGTAGTAGTTTACCTTTAACATACGAAACTCAATGTAAGTTAGCCGTAAGCTTGTTTGCCACCTTAGTGGTATAAAAAATGTAAATCCCGCGCAATCACTGCACACCCGAAATTTACGCGGACCAAGTCTCGCGATGCTGCGGATTATTCTGACAGACAGATTTTACAATGAAATTATCCGTCAGAGAATTAAAGTGACAGATATCACACGTAGGATCAAGACGCTGAAGTGGGCCGGCCATATCATCAGACGGACTGATGGTCGATGACCGACTCCTGCTGGAGTGAAGACCGCATCTCGGCAAGCGAAGTGGGACGCCTGTGGCACGATGGACCGATGACCTTAAAATGGTGGTGGGCGGTGGATGGGTGTGAATCGTCTTAGACCGCAAAGGCCCTATGGCCGAAGGCCCTACGTCCAGCAGAGGATGTGAATAGGCTGATGAATCAATCAAGTCACGTGCAAAAGCTAGCGCCCCTATAAAATAGAAGAAAGACTTACAGGATTTGTGACCTTTGTTTCGGAGACATTGGCAGTATCTTCTCCCGCGTCGCCACTCGCCACTGGCGCTGTTGCTGGATCCGCCTGCAACAGAAAACTACTAAAATACCTGTGATCTGGTTCAGTGATGAACTTAAAAGGTTCTTGGTTTCGGGCTGTTGATTCAGGAAATGGAGTAGAATCGAGTAGGTGCAGAGGTAATTCTCTTCAGTCTGTTATAAAAGCTAATCGCCACGTTTGGCTGATGAGTTGGAGACAGCCATTTTAAAACGCTGCTTGTTCTTATGGATGTAACGCCTACGTAAATCCTATTGGCAATCTCATAAATATTGGTATTGCCCACACCAAAGCATCTTTCGTCACCTAGTTCTTCTGTACGTTTCATTAATTTTAACAATAATTAAAGTGTTAGGTTATGTTCCCATAAACAGTAGAAATAAAAAGACTCATTTTCCGATCTGCGAAGGACCAAAATTACCTATTTGCATACAACACTCGTAGATTGGAAATGTTGGCGCTATTATAAATACTTTGCTGGACACACACAAAACCGGCTTCTAGTAATATAGGTACCTACCTAAAACAAGTAAATAGTACAAAAACTAAAAACCCCGACCGCTGTTTATTTCTTGTTTTAAGTGTATAAGTTGTATGTATTTTGTAATCGTCTTTTGAAGATATTTATTTTGATACCCCGATGGGTTATAAAAAAATTGAATTTCGCAAGTCACAATATGGCACCTAAAATAGCCATTACAAATTTATATAATTTTTATGTACGCAGTGTCTCTTCCGCGACCAAGACGAGTTTAACAACACCTCATATGTTAAAATCCATTGCTCAATGTTAGAGCTTTAGCCCGTGCCTTACAAATAGACATACACATTACACACATACACTCGAAAAACAAAACCCTCCTGTCGCACTCTGACAAAAAATATTTACGTACATAACGAACCGAACCATGATTAGGTATGATTTAGACTTGTTCAAATTGATTGATAATTTGTTATCAGTAAAGCACCGCTTGGAAAACAAATTACTAGTCTTGATTCATCATAGTCAGAAATTACTTTTATGAAGCAAAACACCTTTGAGTATTGAAAATAAAAATTAACCGCTACTCTGACACTGTGACACTGCACCGTACCGATAACAACAACGATGCTGTTCGCAAATAGCAAACGATTAAACTAACCTATCATACAATCTGAGCTAATGTAACACAGCAGAATATCAAACTTTTTGCATATTATAATAAATAGGTACTGAATTAATTATTGACTAAATTATTGAAAAAAAAAATTACGTGCCCTATTA
The DNA here is from genome assembly GCA_905147135.1 of Blastobasis lacticolella. NCBI lineage: Eukaryota > Metazoa > Arthropoda > Insecta > Lepidoptera > Blastobasidae > Blastobasis > Blastobasis lacticolella. The sequence goes on from LR990042.1 coordinate 23,223,281, forward strand.
TTATATTTTTGGGAATCAGAAGAGGAATAGTTTAATAAAATAGAATTCTAACATTAAAATTTTAATTAGGTAGTAATTAACACAATGAAATCAATAATTAAACCATGCAAAAGAAATACACGAAATAAATTAGCAATAAGCAACAATACGTCCTGTCCGCTCAGTGGTCTGCAGCAAAAAGAGTGCGGCTGCCCGTAGCAGCTCGCTTTTATACTGTCGCCTGGCTTCCATCTCCACTATTCCTCCAGCATTCCGTTTCACTCCTTACACGGCCTCTCCTGGCATTCTGACGTCCTCGTCAGGATCTGGATGTGTGCCCATTTCATCAATATCTTGACACAGTGGGCCTTGGAGTTGTTCGTACGTAGGTGGGTAACTCTGGTCCAACGGGTGACGCCGGGACTTCAAGTAGTGGCATGTCCTAGAAGGTCCAGGTTAGCTTTCCTCCTCAAAACATGCCATTTGCTCTGCAGACATATCATCATCGCTTCCTGAGGGATAACAAATAATGAGACAATTGAACAATGATCGTAAGGTCACAATCACCGATAAAATTAGAGTGTTACGCTTGTTAGTACTAGTTTTAAATACTTAGGTCAGCATAACATTAAAACACTACGAATACTCGTGCATTGCCTTCATAAATAGGTACTCGTAATAAACACTACATGCAAAAATAAAATAAGAAACACTGTTGGCATAGGCCCGAAGTTTGCATACCACACAGTGACTGGTCGGTATAGGTCCAAAGTTCGCATGCCGACCAGATTTTCACACCGTAGGCGTGCCCTGATAGACACACCTCCCCGGTGGGGAAGCCTCACAGCAGAGGCCCCAAGTTTGCATGCTGTGCAGGCTCCCGACTCACCCTCAAAAAATGCAGAGCAAGTCTCCGGCGTCCATTCACCTCTCCAAGGTACCATGAACTGCGCGGCAGCGTACGAAGTCTTCACGTACGCTCCAGCCAGGAGCCTCAGCTCGTATCGGCCACTGCGTAGGACCCTCACAACCTTGTAGGGACCGTGCATGCCGTGGTCCAGTTTACCCGTAGACTGGGCGTACTTGATGACGAAGACCAAGTCATCCTTCTGGAAAACACGAGGAGGACGTCTGTCCTTGTTAGCGTAGGTATCTTGTGCCAATTGATTGCTTCGCAACCGTTCGGTCGTCCTTTGTCGGGACAACTCCCTCCTTGACTCACGGTTGTTGGCGGACGATTTCAGTGCGACATCCCTTACCAGGGCGCGAGTTGCTGGAGTTGCACTCTCATGGCCCACCACTAAATTGAGAGTGGACAACTGTGTCGTTTTCTGCTTGGTAATGTTAGGAATAAGTTGTAACTGCCATAACTCATCTGCCCATTCAGCATGCTTATGATTAGCTTCAATCTTGAGCATATTCAGCACCGTGCGAATATAACGTTCGGCCTGCCTATTTGACTGGTGCATTTCGGGAGTAATGTGATGTAGTTCAACACCTAAAACCTGCATCCAGGATTTGAAGTCGGTGAAGTCGAACATCCTTGCCCTATCGGATTCTATCAGGTTTGGGGTACCAAATAGGGAAATCACAAGCTGGAAAACTCGTTTTAATTCACAAAGATCTTGACGGAAAATAGGGGTCAGTATACAAAATTTAGTAAAAGCGTCCACTACCACCATGACATGTTGGTAGCCTTTAGACGCCGGGAGAGGACCCAACACGTCAGCATGTAGAGTGTCGAATGGGACATCGGGTTTAGGCCAGGATATTATGGGTTGTAATAGAGCGCGAGGAACCCTCTTATGCGCAATACAAGTAAGACAATGGGCAATACATTTCTGATGAAGGCTCTTAGGCCTGGAAACCAAAAATGTCTTAATATTAAATCGTTGGTTTTGTCGGTATTTTCACGACTGTGTTCATCGTAAACTATTCTCAATAAACTTACGACGATAGCCTTGGGCTTTAAGCTTGGGCTCATCACCCACTGGACGGTAACGATAAAAAAGTATCTCGTTACGTACCACATACTGAAATGCTTCCAAATCTCCCTGTTCCAAGGCTCGCATGAGACCCTGAGTCTCTTCGTCTCCCGCCTGTGCAATCTGTGCCCATTTACGGGGGCGATCGATATTATTTACCCTGAACGGATTAAGGCTTAGGTAATCCGCATGCTGCGATATGTTGCCTTTTCTATAAGAAATTGTAAAATTAAAATCCTGCAAGTATATCCACCATCTTGCAACACGCGGCACCAGATCTCATTTGCTTTGTGTAGCTTTTAACGCATTGCTGTCGGTCACCAAGTCTATGAGTGGCAATGGGTGACCGTGATTTTATTCAAAGCGTGAAAGTCCACTGGACTGGAATAAGGTGACTCCGAGTCGCGAACGATACCTTTGGACTTTTAAATCGTGAATAATATCGCGGACTCGCAATTTCTCCTCATGAGACATTTTGTAGGGGCGATAGTTAACCGGTACGTCACTGTTGAGTCGAATATGCATGCTGCCCGTATTCAAGGTAAAAGTAGCCGTACCCGAGATCATGAACTCGGAGTAATTGTTCAAAATATTATTTAAGGCATTCATTTCCTGACAGCGAGGTATTTAAATCAGCCTGCATATTCGACTGCAATGGGGAAATATTATGCGTATCGGACTCGCGTATGATACGCTGCATGTCCTATTTAGGACATCTGTGCCGATAGTAATGGACGCATCATACATTCGCTAGGTACTACCAATAGGTCCACTTCCAGGGAAATTCCATCTAATTCCTACCCCCTTTATTTGATTTCTTGGCGCACGCAAAGTGATTTACAATGGAGGATGATATTAGGAAAACGTTTATAGCGCCACTGTCAATCATAATGTCTACAGGAATACCCTGAATAATGCCGACCACTATCACTGCGCCTTTGCAAAGAGTCAGAGCAAAAGTTACCATTACTGTTGTTGCGTTACTCTGCGCGTTGTTTGGTAAAACAAGAAGTTACGTCATAACCCAACTTTTTACAAAAAGCGCATGTGGCTGGATTTGGCTTTGATTCGGGCTTAGACCGTACCCCATCGATATCAGATTTAGTTTTTTTTAGGACAATTAATCTGCCTATGCCCACCTTCTCCGCACGTATAACATTTGCCACCAGAAGCTATCCGCATTTTTTGGTCATTTTTATTATTAGACATACCCGATCGCAAACGACTATCTGTAGGTACATGTTTAACGGGTTTAATGAACGAAGAAAGATAATTAACCAAGTCGTTTGGTTGTAAATTCGCGTTAGTGGCAGATGCTTTTACTTGCGGATCTGTGAGACCGCGTATCTATGGCTGTAATTAAATTATCACTTAGACCATTTACCAGACGTAAACGCAACAAAGATCTACGCGCGTAATCAGCATACGTTCGAAATTTATCCGAGCTGGTAGACATGACTTCGAATAGGATCCCAGCGACATCAATTTTATTTAAACAAAGCGGTTTAAAGTCGTTTTGAAATTTGACCACGTTCGGTCGCTAGATACCCACTCGTGGAGTTATGATTTTGCGTCCCCTTTAAGACAAGTGTCCTATGCGGGCGAGGCACTCGCGGTCGTCCCAACGATTCGCGGACATGGCCCTGTCTACCTCCGAGAACCAATCATCAACATTATGAACACTGGGATCAAAACTAGAGACATAATAAGTCAGTAAGCACTGACTTCAATGACTGGATCGCTTCGACGATTTGCTCCGTCCCATTTCCAACTGTAGGCTCGGTTGACATCGGTGCATGGGAACGTCTCTCCAAAGCGGCCAACCGAGACACGATGGTGTCCCAGGATTCACAGGCTCGTGGAGACGGAGGTGTCTGCGTCCGTGGGCCACAGTTGTGACGGTGATGGGTAGGCGTGCGGCTGGTCCTGCCGCGGCCACGGCTGACGCTGCGGCCGCGGCTTCGGGAAGCCCGGCGCCTGCGCGCCTGCGAGCGCGAGAGCGAAAGGCTGCGGCTGCGGCGGCGCTTGTGGGACCGTGCGTCCCGCGAGCGGCGAGACCTTGGGCTCCGTGGCCCATGGCTCCGCGGCCGTGAACAACTTGGTTCCTCCATATCTAAGCTAATAAGCAAACAAACAAAAAACACCAAAGCACACTTCATAGCACAAAAATAAAAGCGATGTAGGTAATTAGCAAAAATAAAATGAACTGAAGAAAAAGCTAGTAAGGTCCGTAACGGCAATGATTTTAAGTGTGGGAGTAAAGATTACTTATCCCACTTCTGATTTTGGAAATCAGAAGAGGAATAGTTTAATAAAATAGAATTCTAACATTAAAATTTTAATTAGGTAGTAATTAACAATATTGTATTATAAATATTAATGGACAAATCCACACAGCGCCATCTAGCCCCAAAACTAAGCAAAGCTTGTACTATGGGTGCTAGCTAACTGATATACTACTTGTATACTTTTAAATACAGACTTAATATAAGTACATAGAACACCCAGACCCGTAACAGAAATTAAAATTCATCATTTAAATTTCTGCCCAACCGGGAATCGAACCCGGGACCTCTTGCGTGGCTGACTGGCATGTTGACCACTGAACCACTCAGGTCGTCGGGAACTATGATAAGTACCTAGATACTCCAATATGTTATACAGACACAGTACAAAATTTGGAATGCAAATATTGCTAAACGTGCTTCCACATGTTTACCCTTGTATTAAGGTTCTGCCTAAGGTTGCTCACCAATATAATGTCGTCAGCGTACTTCATAAGCCAAGGAGGCCTGTCCTGAATTTCCGCTGCGAAGGATTTGACGACAACTCCAGTATTGGCATACTCGTACATGTTCTGTATAATACAAATGTACGCCTCGGGCACAGACTTTGCTCTCAGAGCCCACCAGATTATCTCCCGAGCGACTTTGTCCCTGAAGCCCTAGGGACTATCCAGACAAATTTATTCAGATTAGTTATCCAGGAATAGTCTAGACTTCGTCGTGCTTGTTCTTATTTTTTACCAAAACAGCTTATTTAATAGATATCTAAAACAATATTTTGATTTCGAAATTAACTGTGTCTGTTACAGTGTCACGCTGAACAGACTTGAATAAAACAATTAATATTTGGAAAGATGATAGCTTGCTACCTAGGTAGGATATAGGCTAGTCGTTTTCGTAAAATAACATAATCTTATGCGGACGAAATCGCGGGCAACAGCAAAAATCATTATATTCGAGACTAGCCGTTCCCCGCGGTTTTGACCCACGAACAGTTATGTCTTTGTATGTCTATGAACGGATGTGTTTATATTATTTTTACGTGAAAAGTCTCCTATGACATTCGGGAATAACATAACATATCTTCACCATAGTGATTGAATTTTCAAAATCGGTTCAGTTGTTTTGGAGACTACCCCTCTGTAAGGGATTGACAATAAAACGTCGAATTATTGTAAAAATTTGTACATGAAATTGCGATTAAAAAGCTACGAGTACACTCCATACAAAATTGCTAGAGAGACTAAACTACCATCCAGAAACCAAACTCGAAATTTTATTGACACACCTTCATCTATCAATTATTTATTAGTTCCGAAATTGGTTACAATATGGCATTAGGTGTAAATGGAATATTTTCACATATACAACAGTAGAGTTTACAAGTATGATTAATGTAAATAAAAATAGCTTTATGCAACTAAATTATACCTACAAGGTTTGATAAAACCTAAAATAAATAAGAAGCAAATGCGCGTCGATTACAATTCAACCGCCAAGTGGTGATAACTATCCTAAGTAGTATCAGCAGTGCTATCCGCCGGAGCGAGTGGGGCGACGCGAGTGACAGGACGCCGGAGAGTGCCGGTGCGTGTGCGCACGTATACGACTCGTACGCGACCGTCTCTGTCTTCTTGGGCTGTAGTGACGACACCGTGATGCCAGGAATCACGATCTAAGGCTCGATTAGGATGACCAAATCATCGACTTTTAAGGGTTTAGTTTCACCCCAACATACAAACTTACAAAGTTCTCCAATATATAATATTTGCATAAATATAGATTATTATCATTATTATATTAGCCCGAATCATCCCACTGCTGGGCAAAGATTATATGCATACAATAAAACAGTAAAAATAATTTAACAGTTAATAGAATATATTTACCAAATAAATTAATCAATTACTAAATAACTAATTAATCGACCATTCAACATTGGGTCAAAAGTAACAGTGGACAATCAATTCAGGAGCAGACCAGTACATGAACCCGGTGCGTTCAAAAAGCCGTAAGGGTCTAATTTACTAAGTCCAATAAATATAAATTTAACTGTCAACTTACTATCCAAAATTAATAAAATAATATGAAATACAGCCGTTAAGCACGCCTACAAACAAATATTGTGCGCTGCCGCGTGCCCATCAGCGCGTTGAGACTGAAAGTATGGATTTTATACATAGAGCGCGCAGCCGAGCGGCGCGTGCACCGGAGTAAAACGGCTTCAGGAGTCAAAGACTGAGAAACAATCGTGGGTGGAAGGAGGTGGCCTTCCAAAACTCACTAATGGAATAAATATTCAAAATTGCTCAAAATCCTTTACACATACACTGAATTTCCTGAAGGTCTTGAAATTATTTTGGACCATTGGGTAGGAAGAGATCCCTCTTCCAGTCATTTTAACTTGTTGTAATCGTGACAGTCTTATAGTTCGCCATCCGGCGGTTGCCGATCTAGCGGTAATGTGCAAAATGCAATTGTTTATCAGCTGATCTTTGGGGACGAGAGGTGGCAATAGGAACCCTAAACTTAATTAAGCATGGTAAACTCGACTCTCTCGAAAAATTATCGATGTTCGATAAATTTTGATGAAACACATTCATCGCTAACTCTGGCGTGTTGGCGCCGTGGCTAATCATAAATACATATGTGATAATATTTTTTTAACTATATTTTTATTAAATGGCTAATAAAAATTTTATTTATTTAAAGTACAGCTTAATATGTAACCAATAACTAAAACTGTTACTAAAATTTTAATATAACAAACCGAATTAATAAATACAATTTAACAGTAACAGAAAAATATTTACAATTAATATTGTATAATATATATATGACGTTGTTGTGATACGTAGTTTAGGTGTAGATAGCGTATTGTGTGCAACGACCAATACGCAGAAGTCTAGTAATTTCTCCTTGTAAGACCACCGTACTCACTATAAGACATTAAGTCCGCATTTTTTAGCTCCATTCATTACACGAACACCATACAAGCCTTTCTAAGTTTTAGCAATAGTCTTTTCATTACACGAATTCTGTCCTAGCCTTTGATTATTTTCTCATATTTTTAAACTTTTCCCTGTTCTAATCGACTACAAAAAATTAAGGAAGGACGAGGTTCTACGTTCGATTATATGGTGGTGGTGCTTAATTTTTTATGTATGCATTGTCCATTGATTTTGTCGTCAATTGTGGACCGACTTTCAAAACGGATTAATCGAGCTGCTCACAATGTAATCAGAACAATCCTCGACAATTGTAAGCGCGTATGTTGTGATTATTACGATTACGTCGCTTCAGGGTGTCGACATCAGATGCTGCGTAATTTGCTTGTACCCGGGAAGTGACCATTTGTGTATAAATGCTAGCCAGAATACCAAATTTTAGGTTATTAGGGCTTCAGAACGGCCTTCTCAATATTCAAGTTATGTCTCACACTTCAGCTATATTTTGAATAATGATTTATACATTTAAGCATTCGGCTACAACAATGATATCACAGCATAGGCAATGTTTACTCGCCGTTTTAATTCGGTAAAGCTGTCGAAATGTTTGAAAACACTACGTATTTTTGTATTAGTATGGTTAGTGGATTATATTATAGGTATGCAGTTCTCTTCATCACAAGACTTTGACGCGAATATAGAGAAATGATTTAAAATATTAACATGATAATTTGTCAATCACACAAAGAAAAATCTAAACGAATTACTATATGTATATCGCGCCTCATAATCTACAGTGTTTATGTACCTCTTTTCGGCCATTAGCTTGGCGGGACACTCAGCAACACCTGTATTATGGTTGCTATATTGATGACTTAGTCTTTTTTGTGCACTCGTTTAGTGAGGGACCTAGATCGCCACAATGGCCGCATGTGATGTCAGTCTGCAATAATATTTTGCGGCATGTCCATACTGCTGACACTAAAAGCAGCGAGTGACACGAGTAAAGTCTCTAAAGTAAAGGGCATGATGACATGTTCACGAAAACTCTTCATCTTATGTTAAGAGCGCCTTACGTATGAGAGTAGGTATCTCTAAAATATAATTACAGGTCTCGGTATCTGTTTTGTCTGACTTATGACTCATTGGACGTCAAAAATATCTCAATGTCATATTATCAAGCTTTTCTCATTATTATTCATTCATTTTTCAGGGTCAAGTCCGAAATACGAAGCAGTTCCTCGAGATCCTAGACTAGAACACCTGGATCCAATTTGCCAGCGTACATCGTACTCGACTGTGCATTATTGGGAACCCAGCATATATGGTGTGTTTGGCCCCATTGTGTTTGGGCTCTTTGGAATGATATTTTTTTTTTTCTTTTTATGTCATACGGTAGGCCTGTTTGCCTGTTTGGCAAGTTTGCCTGATGGAAAGTGGTCACCACTGCCTATAGACATAAGCAACACCAAGAGTATCGTTAATGCGTTGCCCACCTCTATAACACGTTGCTCTGGCAGCAAAAAGCAAATGCCACTCCACTGCCAAAGCCACGGTTCCCCAAATCCCTACCCCATGGAGCACTGGAAACCTTACTCACCGGCAGAAACACAATACTATTTAAAAGAGTATTATTTAGCTGCGATATTCTGTTAGGTGGAGGTACTTCCCCAGTCGGGCGGCTCCAATTCGAACGAAATTTCTCTTAAAAAATTAAAAATAATAATCTATAAATAAATAATCTATGTAATAATAATAATAATCTTTATTTATATTATTTTAATTACATATCAGGATACAACCAAAGTATCCTGACGAGTAGGTAATATACCGCTCGATAAAGTGGGAGAGCGGAGAAGGTGGGCATAGGCAGATTAATTGTCCTAAAAAAACTAAATCTAATATCGATGGGGTACGGTCTAAGCCCGAATCAAAGCCAAATCCAGCCGCATGCGCTTTTTGCAAAAAGTTGGGTTATGACGTAACTTCTTGTTTTGCCAAACAACGCGCAGAGTAACGCAACAACAGTAATGGTAACTTTTGCTCGGACTCTTTGCAAAGGCGCAGTGATAGTGGTCGGCATTATTCAGGGTATTCCAGGGCATATCCCAGGGCATTTTCAGGGGCCAGTGCCTTCGTTTTAATGCAAAAACAACCATTTTTAATGACCTTTAGTTATGAAATGATGAGTTTTTAAATGGTTAATATTTTTTCATAACAAGCTTTTATCGAGCGGTATTTTACCTACTCGTCAGGATACTTTGGTTGTATCCTGATATGTAATTAAAATAATATGAATAAAGATTATTATTATTATTATATAGATTATTTATTTATAGATTATTATTTTGTTAGGTTAGGTTAGGTTTTTTTTTTTTTTTTTTTTTTTATTGAGATCCCACTTATGTTGGGGTCTCAGCTGTTGTCACCTCAGCAGTGAAGCCGAGCCTTTGGCTTTAGGTTAGGTATTTTGTAGACTTCACAGTTTACTTCTCTCTCCCTCTCGTGACATCCTTCACTGCACCCCGTTGTAATGATGTACTCCCTCCATTATTACTACTTACTTATATCTGTATTGCATTTACATATCGTAATACATTTTCTTACATTATTCCTACTACTTATATACTAGACTGTCGTTGTACAATTTTGTGTTAAACTACATTAAATTGTAACATACTGTTTTATAAGTGACATCTTCAAGATGGTGCTTATGCTACGTTTTAATAGCTAATTACATATTGTGGTCTTATATATATATATATATATATTATTTTTATTTTTTCTTGTTAATTATTTTTTTTTTTTTTTTACTTTTTTTTTTTTATTAATTATTATTATCTTTTTTCTTTTTTTTCTTTTTTTTTTATGTTATACATAATCCAACTGTCGTTCGTAGTTCATATTATACTATACTATGTTCACTATACTAATTTGCATATGTGCTGCTACATATTTTACACAATATATATCATACATACTTTGTTTTACTCTTACTTGCATTTTTATGTACCATATGTTTACGAGCCTGCGACACGCCAGTATTATACTGTATAACCGCAAACTCCTGTTTACTCATGAACAGGTAGCTCTCTCTAAATTGAGTCCTGCTAGGTATTCCTGTCGGGTCGCAGGTTCCAGTTGTCTTACATCTATTTACATACTAGCTGACCCGGCGAACTTCGTACCGCCTAACAGTCAATGAATGTCGTGTTACTTTTTAGCTGAACTAATTTAGGCTTTGATGAACGTAAAACAATGATACAAAATAATATATTTATATAGATAGAAACAAAAAAGTATTTTATTATGATGAATGATGATGAAAACATACATACAGAATGAGAATAAAAATATAAAAAAATAAAAAATAATAATTAAGTACTTCAAACTCATGTCAGAAAAAAATGATTGAAAACTATGTTGTGCACATTGGGAAAAAAAATTTCTAAGCATGATGACTACCGAGCCAACTTTAAGTTTTAAATTGTGCGGTGGTAAACCAGGCACATCCAAGGAGTTTAAAAATGCAATTGGATAATTAGTGGCTTCTTCTTCGTTTGTTACACAGTCGATAGATTTGAATGAATACAGAGTACCTACGATTTGATTTTGAATTATAAAATTGAGGTCATCTACATCTTTATTTTTAGCGGCCAAAATTGCTCGCTCACTTAACCATTTAGTATTTTTGTGGTTAGCAATGATATCCGGGAATACTTTGTTGATAAGCTCGTCTTTTGATGATACGAAATTGCAAAAATTTGGAGGAAATGAAATCAAACCGCTCGATTTGTCAACAGGAACACGGCCATTACCGATAGTCAGCAATTGCTTCGAGAAATCATCAGCAGATAGATCGTTCAACAATGCAACTCTCATATTTACAGACAGTTGAAGTTTCTTTACATATCGCCACAGATTTGATGCTTTGAGGCAAGCGTTTATTTCGTCGGCAGCAGTAGATCTTGGAATGACTGGTAGTGTTTGCCGGAAATCGCCAGATAATAAAATCATTGCACCACCAAAACATCTCGAGTCATTGCGCAGATCTTTTAATGTTCGGTCTAGTGCTTCCAATGCGCGTTTGTGCGCCATTGTGCATTCGTCCCATATGATGATTTTTGATGCTACTAAAACTTTGGCCATTGCGGAGTGTTTCGAAATGTTACATGTCGGTTGTTCAGTAGTTTGAAGGTTTAATGGCAATTTTAACGCTGAGTGAGCCGTACGGCATCCGTCTAACAATGTGGCCGCTATTCCAGAAGAAGCAATTGCTACCGCAATTTCGGATCTCGCACGTACAGTGGCCAAAATCAATGACATGAGGAATGTCTTCCCAGTTCCACCGGGGGCATCCAAAAAAAATAAGCCGCCATTTCCATCATCAATTGCATTAATCAGTGTATCATAGACTTCCCTCTGCTTAGGATTCAACAGAGGTACATTCGTTTGAACTGATTGGATTAGTTCATGTGGATCATATTCACGTTCACGTTCCAATTCTCTATTAAATGCGTCATTCATTCCGCGATCTGGCGCTGGCATTCCTAACCTAACTAACAAACTGCCGCACATGAGGTAACACATATCTTCGATCAAGAGCAAAGTCTGGTTATGGATCTCCTCATTCACCTCAAGATCGGAATTTCTTGAGCTGACGCGAATTCGATGTAAAATATCTTCTGACATGTTATCTTTGTATTTGTTCCACAGGTCACGTGGGTTCGATGGGAAGCATGTTGAAATGATGATAGCAAATAATGTGCGTATCTGACTTGGAGATGCAGAAATAATTGCTTCAGCGATTGTCGTGTCCCAATTAGTATCGTTTTCAAGCAAATTTAGCTCTTGACATGCTGCACGAAATGTGGGGCACACGATACCATTAACAGTTCGTAGTGATTCAAATGATGTTGGCCCTCGAACATGTACCAGTAACAACCGCAAATAGAAACATTCATCATTCTTCGGATGAACTGTGTAAATACGACCAAGAGCATCAGTAGAACGCATATCTGGATGACCAGGAACTGCATCGCCTTGCTTCCGACGTTGAAATTTCTTCGATGTAGCGTTCCAAGTGTAATAACGTGGCATTTCTGAGTAAAGCAAAGTTCGTGCGAACGGATCGCTTTGACAAATCGCAAAGAAACTGGTCAGTGTTGTCGCTGGAGGTGTTTCGGCACGTTGAGCAGCATTCGACGCTGTGAAATATACTCTCTGACCGTTCTCTAGATGCACCCCCAAATGTAAAACAGTGGGATGACGTTCGTGAATAGGGAATGAAAATATACGCCAAATTGCTTCATTGCAGTTCACATATCTACCAACTTGATAGCGCGTGATTTCATCGTTGGTATTGGATGTTTGGATACCAAAAACCGCCATGTCGCTCCCTTTCGTGACATATTTGCAAATGTATTTAATTGACTTGACCGAATTGCAATACTCAACATTACAATGTGCTTTGAATGTTTTGGAAAGAAGTGGCGAATATGGAACAATCCAACTGTTGTCAACTACGAAATCGTTTCCTTTCACTTTAGTTGTGATAGTTCTACCATTATCATCGGGCGATCGACGCCGATACAATGGATAACCATCGTTGCCTGTAATGGTCTCTGCCGTCAATTTTCGTGGATACCGTTTGGAACACTTGCCGTCGACCATGCACGGTGATTGTCGGTTGATAGTGCCACACGGTCCATGAATCATATTCGTGACTACAACATCATGTAGGTCTGGATCGGTTTCAGGAGCAGGAATCTCCGCACATATGATGTCATCTATTTGATCTGGCCGAATTCTTTCGACTAACCAAATCAGAATGTGAGCATGCGGTAGGCCTCGTTTTTGCCATTCGATTGAATACATCCAGCATCGAGTATTCCCAAAGACGTGTTGCTTAACAATGTAATTCATTAGTGACCGAATTTTTTGCCTGTAAACACGTGCGGTGATGTCGTGTCGATCACTTGATGTTTGTCCGGGAAGCAGCAATTGAATAATTTCTATCCATTTCGGATTACATGTAAATGTAATGACTAGATCTGGCCGACCATAATGACGAACATATGTCATTGCATCTTGCGCATATTCATGCAAATGACGCGGGCTACCTATGTATGTCGCCGGTAAAATAGTCAATCGACCAACATTTTCTGAATCTCCTTCTGTGCTAATTGCATCGCGTAAATGGATATACTCTTCCGAACGCAATTTAGCTTGATTCAACCGAATGAAAGTCAGGCGCTCCGTTTCGATTTTAACGTACATGTCAACGCAATATTGTTGAAGCAGTCGACGAAATCGCAACAAATAATTGTCAGATTTTCACGAATCATCAAACGATATGCGTAATAATTCATCGAACTAACCTTCTTGGTAGTTTCCTCACCTGAAACAAATGCAGTAAAAATTGTATTGTAGAACCCGTAATAGGTTAACGACTCTTACAGCTACAATATTGATCTTACCATTCAATGGATTAATCATTTTGATATTAAAGTGATATCCATCGTCTCCTTGCCAAAACATCAGCGGGTATTGTAACGCGTCATATGAACGGTGTGTTTCATATATTCTTTGTAGTTGCCCAGTATTGCGTCGTGTAAGTACAATATCACGTGTTTCCAAGTTTTCACCAACAATCAGGATTGCCACTTCATCGATTGTTGGAGCATTAAATGTGCGTTCATGTGTTCCAGCTGGTCTTTTATCTGCTCTGATCACAACTTTATAGTCATCACTTGGCATGCGCTCTAAAGCAGTCTTGAACAGCCTGACCAATGCATGATGTTCATGAAGCATTTGCTGCAGATCTTGGAGAATTGCTCTTTTCGTAGCTGTGTTGATCCCTTGACGCCGGTCAAGTTGTTCTTCCATATTGCCCATGAAGTATATTTGCAAGAATTCATGGTGTGCCTCTTCTATAGGTTGCAATGATCCAATGCGATGGCAAATCTGGCCTTGAATCTGTAAAGTCAAAACCATAGTTATAGTTAGATTTACAAACACTTTTTTTACAAACACTTTTTTTTTTCAAATAATAACATGCCATTTTTATTTCAGAGACAAATACAGAAATCTAACAAACTACATTCCAGATTTTTTTTACAATGATAGAAAATAAAGTTTTTAACGTAAATTACCTTAAATGTCGGATTATATCCGTGTTCTGCGATAATTTCCGCCCCAAATGAAGTCATTTGAAAACAGACATTGTATTTTTGAGTGTTTGCTAGAAAATGTCGTGATTCTAGTGTTTCGCCATAAAGCAGGGAGCACAATGGCTCTGGTGGCGGGACCAATAATGGCAATTTCACTTTACCACTAAGGCAGCACAAACCAGGCGTTTCACCAGCAAACTTCAATGCTCCACAATGCTGGCAAACAACGCCCATTGGACCAATGCAAACTAAACGATGCAAGCTGTAGTCGATGGTGCAATCATACAGAAACGCTGCTCGATTCAAATCAATACTTGAACCATTTCTTCTTGCACTTCGAAGATTATTCCTCTGTTCATCTGTACGATAAGCTCGACGATTTCTCGTTTCTAACCTAGCCGTTTCACGGGCTGCCTCTCTTTGCTCTTGTGTTTGAGAAGCACGAATTAAGGCCCTTCTTTGCTCCATACTAACGCGGCGCTGTTCTCGTGCAATTTCTCGTTCTCCATCAGATAATTGACTCGCGATATTCCGTTACCTAATTGCATTACGGCTTCGCTGGGAAAGATTAGATCTTCTAGGACGCGGCATTGTTATTAAAACTTTCGAGACATAGACAATAGCTCAAAGAGTATATAACCACTACGTATGAATAGCTTATCAAGAAAAATCATAGACAACCTATAAAAAGACTTTTACACTTTTGTTAACCTGTAGATTTTTTTTCCTTAATCTTATAACCTTTACCAACTGATTTTTTATTTCCTAAATTCCGTTCCTTTCCGATGATTTTATGTTTTTACTGTAGAATAAATCTTTGGTATTATTTTCGGGAATTAAAAATTAAATAATTAATAAATAATTTTCGAAAATTAATGTCTAAAACAAACAAATATAACAGTACCTGAACTTTGTAGACATTTTACAAAAAATAAATTTCTGAACGCACACATGATGTCTTCAGAAAAAAATAAAGTTGTGGCTTAAAGGTCTCAGCAACCAGGCCATAAGCTTAAAAAAAAAAAGTAGTTGTTACACTATTTGACAGGATTGGACAACAAATGTTTGACATGTAATAAACAAATCAGCATCTATTGAAATGATTAAGTATTCATTACACATATCGAGTTTTCATTGTTTTTAAGATGTATTCTGCTATTCGGGAAGGAAACAAATCCAACAAATCAAAAACCATGGCAATCGGTCCAGCCGTTCTCGAGTTATAAGTGTTGTAACAAACACGACTTTCTTTTATATATATATATATATATATATATATATATATATAAGATATATATTTTTTGGTTGGAGAGAGTATATCACCACGTTTTCCAATTCTACACTGTACGGGATGCAGGTTTGTGTCCATTTTCCTGTCGGTAATTTTACTCTTGACCGCCATTCCACGTCAATGATAGTATGCCACTGAGGATCTGGCTATAGCATCCCATCGCGTCTTGATTGGACAAGCCATGTCAAATGCGTTGTGGTCGGTTTTGTCGAGTTTTGCTACGGTGCAATTTTTACAGGTTGCTTTTTCCCCAATGGTGTAAACGGGGCATACAGAACGCATGTGTAGGCCAGAGCAGTGACTGCAGAGGGGTTCAGTCTGCGTGCAGTACTTTTTGCCGTGCCCGAAACCCAAGCACTTGGTACACTGTATCAAAGGGGACTGGTCGCGCACCGGCCTCTTTTGGAGGTCGATGTATACCGCTCCCGCCGCCGTCAGACACGCGTGCATTTTTGGTGATACCTGGAGCACCACATGGTTCTCCAGTGGGTTCCGTGCACGGCGTCTGTACTTCACAGCGATTCGACGATCCTCTTCTGTCACGTTTTGAAGCAGTTGTTCATTTTGCTTCTTGATGGCCGTGATTATATCATCGTCCGTATGTTGTTGGAGCACATCTCTTATTATAATAAGCGGGTCTTTATTAGGTGCTCTGTTTGCCCGTAGGACGTCCGACTCCTTTAGCTTTTCGAGTAGACGGTCAAGGTCGGTTTCCGAAGTGCAGCTTAGGACGACCTTTTGATTTCTGGCCTTCCGGACCTTGTCGATGTGTATGTTGTGTTCCTTTGCGCACACTATTTTCCGAATTTCGGTTAGCACATCTTCGCTTGTGTCGTCTTCTTTAGTGGACGTCACAATCACCGAGTGGCTCGGCGGTGTCGCTGCCGCCGACGTGCTCGCAGTCATTGGTTTGCTTGCCAGCACGTCGGCGTACGAGCGCATCTCCTTGGTTATCCCTTCGACGATTGTGACCTCCGCTTCTTTTATAAGGTTTTTGCTGCGTTCGAAATCCACGCCTTGAGTCACCGTAACCCCAGCCAGTTTCGACTCCATTTCCTTTATTTTTCCCAGCTCATCTTGATTATGGTCCTCCATCTTTTCATACATCTTGCTTTGGTTTGCAGAGATGTTGTCCAAAGTGTCACTCATTTTGGTCAGCTTGTCGTTGAGATCCGTAATTTGGGTCTCTGTCGCTTGTGCGCGCTGTTCCAGGAGCCTTTTCTCGAGTTCAACGTTTGTCGCATGCAGTTTAGTCAACTGTTCAAAGATGCGGTCTGCACACTTTATTACGCTCTCCTTGATTGTACCCTTAAGGTTTCCCGACATGTCCAGGTACTTTTTCAAGTCCCTTAAGAACATAGCAGCCTGGGGTAAAGGTTCAGCCCTGGGATCTTTCTTGGGTACATTATCAATATTTCCGGCGCCTGCGCCGGATGTCCTTCTGGGGTTTTGCGGTGGGGTGTTAAACATTTTCTGGGAATGGCAGTCACTATGGGTCAATTTCAACAATAATAGTTCTCAGAAAGCTAAGAACGTCTATAACTAATCATTTGTACACAATAGTGTACAAATGTCTTACAGCTATTTTCACAGTTTATACGTAATCAGATAAATTGTCAATTAGTTTAACTTTATACAAAGTTCTAATTAGTTCTCTGGCTTTTTCATATATGGCAATTTAATGGTCAATTGAAATCTAGAACTAAATGGGCTGAAAGGTTGCGCTTTATCTCGCGATTCCAACTATACCCCGCACAGGTCTGTAAGTACTCCCGTTTCTGAGATACAGCTCGCGGGGGTGAGTCAGGTGTGGAGGGGGGGAGGGGGCAAGAAAGAGATTTCGATGAAATTGTGAGGGGAAGAGGTGAGAGGGGGCGTGCGACGCGATGTTTTCAATATATGAGTTTTTTAGATTTTGGGGATGAAGGGGGGATAAAATTAAGAAATCCGATGGGGTCAAAAGATTAGGTAGCTTCTCCCGATTCTAGCGACACCACGCACAGGTCTGTAGCTGTTCCCGATACTGAGATACAGCTCGCGGGGGTGAGGTAGGTGGGGGGGTTGGGGGGGGGGGGGTTCGTGTGGACGTTAGGGGGGAGGGGTGCGGGGAGGGGGGTGCGGGGCCGGGGGCGGCCTCTGTCGTAGCACTTGGCTACATACGTAGGCGAAAAGCTACGGTCGTAGAGGTGGCTACGACTTACCGTTTCCAAGATATTTATGTGTGAGTATACTAATCTAAACAATCTTATATTTTACTGCTACGGGTTTTATTCGGTTTTAATGTGTTGGTTATATCTTGAGAATGCTATTGCTTAAATTTATTATGAATGGAGTGTGGTATAGCCAGAGACTTTATATTATTTCTAGAACTTATAACTAGGGGGTAGCTTCACCGGGGTGGTTTCCTGTGCGCCGCAATGTCCAGGGGTAGTTTCTTGACAGCTTCGTGAGGCTTGTTTTGGTGCTTCTGACGATGTTAGGAGCACCAGAAAAGTTATGCCCTGTCAAGACTGATCCAACTTTACTGTCTATCTGGTTGCTGTGTCCCAAAAAAGTTGGGAAGTCCAGGATTTTCCG
This sequence comes from Blastobasis lacticolella, assembly GCA_905147135.1. NCBI lineage: Eukaryota > Metazoa > Arthropoda > Insecta > Lepidoptera > Blastobasidae > Blastobasis > Blastobasis lacticolella. The sequence continues at coordinate 23,241,518 of LR990042.1, forward strand.
GGATTTTCCAAAAAATTTCGGTGGGGGTGGCTTTTGGGGTGGTCAATATGTATGTCACCCAAGAGATATGTCTCGATATCGCTACCCCTTTAGGAGATACGGGGTTTACAAACTTAGTTGGTAATGCCGGAATCTTCCCTCGTCTCAGTCAATGATTTTTAATATTTTTATTTATAGCACTATTGCGTGTCAAATAACTGCTCTGAATAATTTAGTGGTTGTATTATATGATGATGGGGGTATTTCGGTTATATATTAAACGGATAGTTTTAAAATTTCAATAGAAAAACAGGGGGGTCCCGACAAAAACTGCAAATAGACCAGCCCTGTTCAGGAAGTGAACAATAAATTCCGGCACCCCCTTAATATGGTCTGGGATGTTGTTGGACGTTTTGTGGTGCACTAAGCGTAGGGGTAGCAACCCTTATAAGGGGGGCTACAAAATCGATTGTTCCTTCGGGAGCCTGTATCTCGAAAACCACTGGTCACAATTCGACGAATCTTCTTTTGTTGAGTTCTTGGTGAGTTTTAGATTTATATGTTTCAATAAAAATTTCAATTTACCAGCACTTGTATTTTTCGAGCGCGGAGCGGAGTGATTTCCACTCTTTTTGTCCTATTTCCGTTAAAAATGAACCGATTTTCTCGAGATTTTCACCAACGTGTTGAGAAAATTTTCCTGCGTCGGGAGATCACTTTCACTTTGCAATCGAGCACGAAATTACCACCACTAATATTTTCGAGCGCGGAGCGGCTTAGTTTTGCTGCGTTCGCAGCGCGGGGCGGGACGCTACTGGGTTAGGTTAGGTTAGGTTAGGTTAGGTTTTTTTTTTTTTTTTTTTTTTTAAATTGTGAGTTCCGCAATTAATCCTCCGACATGGGTCGGAGACATTTTCTGCAAAACACTTGTATAAAAAGTGCATGTGTGGTGTCATTGCTTTGTATGTTCTATAGCAGTGGTACTCTCTACTTCAGAGCCATGGGGTTCTGATGGTAGAGGGCGTGCTTTACTGTGTGAGTTTACGTGCGTGTTCGTGTATGTCCCCAATATTTCCTTTTGTTCTTTTTATCTTTCTCTTGGTTTCTCTTGTCATTATCTTTTATAGGTCTTATCACTTTTTTTTTTTTTTTTTTTTTTTTTTTTTTGTTTATTATAGTCTTATTTTGTTAGTTACAGGAAAAGTGTAAACAAACACCCACACAGTTTTGCAATAATTGCGGAATGACACATGTTATGATTACAATATTATAATACAATTTCCAATTCTTAACCTAACATTAAGGATGGAATTACAATTAGCAATATTTCATGTCAATAAGCATTACATAAATTAATAAATAACATGTCAATAATATAATTAATAAATTTCTAATATCGATAATGTAATTAATAAATTTCGAATGTCAATAATGTAATTAATAAATTTCGAATGTCAATTATGTAATTAATAAACTTCTAATGTTAATAATGTAATTAATAAGAATCGAATGTAAAATCAATAACAAACTTAATAAATTATGAAGAATCAAAACCTAAAACAATCTAATAATTAACTTTTACTCTGTCAATATCTGTCATTAAAAGTTTACTTTAATTTCCCCATGCCGTGCTCCCATTTGCCCTACAGGTTTCGGCCATTACCTCTTTACAGTATCTGAAGAATATGTCTGCCCTCCTCTTATCTCTTATCAGGTCCACAATATTCGCCCGGTTGATCTGCATTCCTAATTCCGCCTCCAGGGTTTGGCGGCGCGCGCCAAAACGGGGGCAATCAATTAGCAGGTGAGGAACATCCTCCACACACCCCGGCTCACATACACACCATGGCGAATCGCGCAGCTTAAACCTGTGGAGATACTGTCCCAAACCCCCGTGTCCTGTCAACGTCTGCGTTATCAATGCATCCGGCCGGACACGTTTCGCGAACTTGTACGCAAGGGAGACATCAGGGAGGAATAGCTCGATGTTTTTATCTTTAATATTTATTTTATAGAGTTCGTTGTATTCAGCTATTGTTTCCTCCCTGATGACTCCCTTTGCATATGAAATGGGGTATAAGTCATACTCTGGAGCAGTCCTACGGTACAGGGCTGCGCGCTTAGCCAACTCGTCCGCTCTCTCGTTCCCTGGTGTACCCACATGGGCCCGCACCCAATACAACCCAACATCTACTCCGACGGAATCTAATTTTATCAAATTTTCTCTTATCTTGAAGGCAACAGGCTGCAAGGAAGTGTATTGACTAATAAGTTGAAGAGAGGACATACTGTCCGATAATATATTAATTTTTGTTTCTTTCAACTTCCCTGCCATCTCTGTTGCCTCCAAGATAGCCAACATTTCTGCCTGAAATACAGTGCAGTGCGACTCCAACCGATATGTGCGATATTTGACCTCGGTCTCTCCCCGCCACACCGTCAGTGCCGCACCCACTTTCCCTTCGATCTTACTTCCGTCGGTGTAGATGTTGAGTCCTTCAACTCTCTCCTCACGTACCACCTCTTCTAAGTCCCGGAATCTCGGCCTCCACCACTTTGCCGGATGTAGCGCATCCCATATAGCGGACACATTCCTCTCCAGACCGCCCGACGGTCCCAGAGGGCGTCCCCTTTTGATTTCAAAAATTCTACCCGCTTCCCTCACCCTCATATCGAGGGGCAGAATTCCCGAGATTGCCAGCGCCGGATCCAAAGGTACAGTTCGGTACGCCCTGGCTATTTTTAAAATAAAGCCACGTTGCAGCGCTCGCAGGCGGTCCGCCACTCCCTTCCTGCGGGTCGCCGACGCCCACACCCCAGCCGCATACAGTACAATAGGCTCCACGACGCATGTGTAAATGGTCCTGAGTATGTCTGAGTTCAAACCCCACGTAACCTTTGCGGCTCTTTGAAGTTGTTTAAATATTATTATTGTCTTATCCGCTATGTGGTTTACGTGGGGTGTGAACCCAAGACCCTTATCTATGATTACTCCTAATAATTTGATTTGGTCAACGATATTAATTGGCAGCCCTCCCATGTGCACTGCTGGGGTACCCACTTTCATTTTTCTGGTTAAGACCATGGCTTGAGTTTTAGCTGGTCCAAAGCTTAATTTATTGGATATACCCCATTGGTGAACATGTGAGAGGATTGCGCATGCGCTTTCATTAATAGTTTCCATATCGTTTGCAGAAAACACCAGTGCCACGTCATCTGCGAAGGCCTGGCAGTGGACGCCCATTGCCTCTAACTGGGAAATTAAGGGGTCCAATACCAGGTTCCACAGTGTCGGTCCCGCAATGGAACCCTGAACGCAACCTCGTCCCGTGGCCTTGGTGTACTCTACACCCGCATACCTTACCGAAACCTCGCGCCCCTCCAGGTATGATCCCATAAGGTTGTACAGGTTGCACGGGCACCCCCTCTCCAACAGTTGTTTTTTAATACCTGGCCACCAGGCATTATCGAAGGCCCCCTCTATGTCCAGGGACACCAGAAGACAGATTCTCTTTTTTTGTTTTACTTCTGTCTCTATGTGCCCCACCAGATCATAGAGGGAGTCCTCAGTGCTGCGCTGGGGCATAAATCCGTATTGTCTGGGATTTATTGTCCTGAGAAGGTGCCAGCGCAACCTACCCACAACCATTTTCTCCACGATCTTACCAAAAATGTTTAACAAGCCAATGGGGCGGTAAGACCGGGCCCGCTTAGCCGGCTTGCCGGGCTTCGGTATGATTACTACTGTCGCTTTCTTCCATAAAGTTGGATAATATCCCTCGGAGAGGGCGGAGTTTGCCAGCGCCAAAAAGACACCTCCATCGGTTAGCACGGCTTTCTCACAAATATCCGCCGTCAAATGGTCAGGTCCGGGCGCTTTTCGCGGGGAAAACGATTGCGCCGCCCACTCCAGCTCCAGCCAGGTAAAGGGCAAATCAGCGGGCGCCGTTGCGCTCCTCTCGGCAGCCGCGGCCCGCACCTCCCTCTGCTCCGGTGTGTCCTCTTCCTGATCATCACTAGGGAACAGTGCGTCCGCTAGCATCCGCGCCGAGTCCCCCGCACTCGCTGTCATGCCATCCTCGCCCTCCAGCAATACGTCAGGCGCACGCCGCGCAGTACCACGAATCACCCTGTATATGCCATCCCACATTGACTCTCTTTCGGCGGCTGTGCAGAACTTCTGCCAACTTGCAGTTTGGGAGGCCCTCATAAGTAGCGTGTACTCTTCCTTAATAGTAAGGTACTGCTCCACTACGTGGTGTCTCCGGCGCTCCGCCGCACATCTGATCCTCCTCTTAGCTGTCAGTACTTCCCTTTTTTTCCTTTCGAGCTCTGCGGACCACCATGGCGGGTCGGGACTCACTCGGCGCACTCCCAGTACTGGGATAGCAGCATCGCAAGCCGCCACTACAGCAGCCTCGTATTCGCGCGCTGCCGCCTCCACCTCGCACTCCCCCCGCAGCGACTCCATCCGCTCCACCGTCAAGTTCCGGCGCTCACGTTCCTCAATAAACACCTCTATGAACCTGTTCCAGTCCGCTTTCTTGCAGTTGTATTTTTTTGTTCCTTGTCGCTGCGCGGTCGACTCTCCCCCCTCAGGATCCACTCGGGCAATTTCGACTGCGATTGTGTTGTGGTCTGAGGTGGTAACCCCGGGCTCCACTCGCCAAGTGCACACCCTCGGCAGTAGCCGCCGGCAGCAAGCCGTGACATCTACACGACTTGTGCAAAGTCGGCCAGCACGCCACACCTCAAACGTGGGGTCGGAGCCCTCGTTGAGGATCTCCAGCTCCATATCGTCCAGCAGCGCTGCAACTCGCTCACCCCGCTCATCATCTCTCGAGCTGCCCCACCACCGGCTCCAGACATTAAAATCGCCACCCAGCAATACCCGTGGCGCTCTCAATTTTGCGACCAGGTCTTTTACTCGCTCCAGCGTCTCAACTACGGTCGCTTCATTCGCAGTCGGCTCCAGGTACACAGACAGAAGCGCCAGTGGCGGGCCTGCACCCCGTACTACCGCGGCGGCTATGCGCTCGCTCTGCAGCGCGGGGTCCAGCTCCAGTGACAGCGTCGAATCCAGCACCACCACAGCCGCCTTGCTGGGCCCGCTGCGGGCAGGCGCGGTAGCCTGCACGACACGCATACCCGACGCCAGCGCCAGCTCACCCGCTGCCCCCACATACGGTTCCTGCATAAGGAGCGCCGCGGCACCCCGCCGGACGCCTGCGGACACCAGTTCTGCTGTTGCCAAACGCGCCCGATTGCAATTCGCTTGCAGTACTAAAATGTGGCCCGGCGCGCCCTTAGCAATATGCAACCCGAGCCCTGGCTATGCTCTCCCACTTTTTACGGACTGGGCACTCCGGGTCAAAGGCCGAATGTGCTCGCTCCTGGGCGTCTCCCCGCGGGCGATCCCGACGGCAACCACAACATTCAGGCGGTGCGTCTCGGGTCTTACAATCGGCACGGCGATGCGCTCCTCCACAGTGCGCGCATAAATCCGCAGCCTCACGGCATGCCCGTCTCGGATGGCCGTATCCTAGGCAGCGCGAGCACTGTACTAGTGGTGACTGATCATGAACAGCGCAACGCTGTAGCCCCACATACACCCGTCCTCGCTCCGTTAGCCGTCTCCAAAGCGGTGGCGACACCTCCAACACTACATGCTGCTGTAGTTCGTTCCGAGCTCGCCGCCGAAATCGCACACGGAGTGTCTCCTTCTCCAGTCCTTCCATAAGGTCTGGGTTCTGCCTCCTTATGGACTCTAGAAGCTGCTCATCCGTGACCACTTTCATTATATCCGTTATTAGAACTAATGGGTTTTTATTTGCTGCTTCTTCCACTTCTAAATCTTTCACCCTCAAGCAGTCTGCCAACTTCTTCGCATCTATCTTGCGTGCGCAGGTTAGCACGACCCTACCATCCTTTGCCTTGCGACATCTATCCACCTGAACACCAGTTACCCGTGCATTTGCCGCACCGTCTATTTTTATTAATAACTGATCGGCGGTGTGGTTCGGGTCCCGCGACGAAACTATAATGGTGTGACGAGGCTCGGGCTCAGGCGGAGACGCTCGTCCGGCCGCGAAAGGTGGGACAGCACGGACAGCATCCGCATAGGTGGCCACAGCTCGGCGCACCTCGCGCGCCACCTCGGCAGCATCCACCGCACCCGCTGAACCTCCAGCGCCCGCCTCGCGAACCTCACGCCGTAGCTCCTCCAGTGCCGTTCGGAGCGGAGCCGCCGCTTCAACCGTTGTGTCGCGCAACGCCAATAACTCAAGTCGCACCTCTTCAACACGTGATGGAAGTGCGCGTCGCGCCTCTACATCCCCCTCCGCCTCCAGACCACCACCCGCGACCGACCGAACGCCGGCAACCATCTCGCCCAGCGAGTGCACCTCGCGGGCTAGCTCGGTTAACGGTAAGTCAGACTTTGCGGCCATCGCAGCCGCAGACACGGCCGCCGCAGCTGCCCGCACCTCCTCACGCAGCTCTGCCACGCTGGGCTCGAATGCGGCCACTATATCTTCTACTCGGGGCGCGCCCTCAAATGCAGCCGCTCTCGCCTTGTCTTCTCGAATGGCCCGCATCTCACGCGCTACATCATCCACGCGTGCCGCCAGGTCGTCCAGCCTCGCTGGTGCCGCCCCATCAAGCCGTGACCGAAGCTCGGCCAGTTCGCGGACCAACTGCGGCGCCACCTCCGGGGCCGCCGCCGCCGCCGCCGCCACACCCACCGCCGCCTCACGTCGCACAGCGTCGATGTCACTTCGTAAGTGCTCCATGGCCTGACAGACGTCAAAGCTCACTATCTGGCGAGCAGCCTCAGCCGCGGTTCGCGCTTCCGTGATCTCCCTCTGCATCGCCGCGACCTTGTCCAACGAGTCTTTAAGTGCCTGCGCGTGTCGTCGCTCCGCGGCCGCCGCGTCCCGCGCACGCTCTCCCTTAAGGCGCGCAACCTCCAACAGGGCTCGTGACCGCGAGTCAGCCAGGCAGAGCACCAGCGACTGCAGCAAAAAGAGTCTCTCTACAACTCTTTCTCTTACTTCTCGCTTCAGATTGCCCGCTGCTCTACTTTCGAGTTCCTCTTTGGCCTCGGTAACAGCCCTGGTGGCTTTGGCTGAGGCGTCGCTTATGCCGCCGGTCCTCTCGGAGACCACAGATGATGGCGTAGGACTAGCCATCCACGCCTCCGCCGATCCTGCTTCTTCCTCGGATGTTCCGTCTCCACCAGTCATCTCTTTAGGCGGCCCCACCAAGTCCGTAATATCCTGCGCAAGCGACAGACGCCGCGCCATATGCCCAGTGGCCTCCACAGAGGTGAAACAGCCCCCAGTGTCGTTTCGGATGCTATTGGCCACAGCTATTCGCAGCAAGGAGGCAGGCTGCCGTTTGTCCTCTATCGGCGACACAACCGGCGACTGGGTCTTGTCACTCGCCCCCCCCATGGGTGCCTGCTGCTCCAGGTCCTCTGAATTTGGCCCCTTCTGGACCGGGTCCGAGTCTGTTTGTTGAGACAACTCCTGTCCGGTTGCCGCAGCGAATTCGTCTCGCTTCTCCATCACAACAGCCTCAATCGCCCTGTCAATCTCTAATCTCTCTATTTCCACATTCTGTTGAAGCATCGCGTTCCCTGCTTCAATATTTTCCGCCACCTTTACAGAAGACATTTCTTTGGGCTGGTTAGAAGCCTTTATCTTCCCTTGCTCCGGGGTTTTGGACTTACCAGCCGTGGTCGCTGCTTGTTTTCCGCCTTTACCTCCCTTCGATGCTACAAGCTGTTTGGGAGTTGCATTCTTTTCCTTATTATTCTTCTGCGCCTGGCCCGATCCCGCGCTGTTATTTGCACTTTTTACCTTTGTTTGTTTCGGCAACATCTCTACGCGATTCCAATCCAGGCAAAAAGTATTATTACTGATACAATACTTCAAAATTATGGTAGACTTTATAAATTTGTGGTTACGAAGTGATTAATAATTAATTATGAGATGAAACAATAAATAAAAAAATTTAGTTTGATATAGTCAAATAATAATGAATTAATAATAAATTGTCAATAATTATAAATATTAAATAGAAATAATAAAAATAAATAATAGCTTTGTACAATCCCCAATTCAGGCGAAGACTGTATTTAATTGAGATAAAATTTCAGCAAAATTCCTATACATTAGTGACTTATAATTGGCAATTACAATAAGACAGCACAAAACCAATGACAACAACAACAAAATAAGAAAGCCAAATACCAAAATATGATTTTTACTCGCAAACACAGACCAATAGGGCTCATAAGTTATACTCTACTTTTTTTTTTTTCGACTATTTGTGGAGCACCAGTGCTGTACTCAAAATCAGTGGCTTTAGTAAGAATGAAGGATGCCCAAACCAAGTAACAATTTGGTTAGGTTTGGTTAGTTTATGAAAATAGAGCCGATCTCTATACTAGCTCTACATAGAGTCTTTATTTATTGATATAAATGTAGCTCTCGCCAAGCCCCACCAAAAGAACCCAAACACGGGGTGGATAGCCCCAGGGGTTACCAAGATATCCCGGATTGAAGTAACTAACCTTACAAGTGAAGAAAGTTAAAACCGAAGATATCTCGGCAACCGTAGGCCCCAGAGCCGCGTTCCCGGTCTCAAATGAAAGGGCGCGCCGAGAACTAACTAATGGTGCGATTTTCAGGCCCAAAAAATTCCAGGTCCTGAAAACTCCTGAAAGTGATAAGGTCGCCTAAAGGGCACTCTGCCCTTGCCCACAGTCCAAACCCGGATCCCCCACGACCTCTCGTTGCGGAGATATTTAAGATTTAAAATTTTCAAAATGGCGTCAGACCTGTCAAAGTAAGACTTTGATTACATATAACTCCGCTTCTAATGGCCGCAGGAACTCCGGACCTGGACAGCGCTGCTCGGCTCCGCCTACACTATTGGGCAAAAATAGTTTCAGAGGTCCGAATTTTGAGAGTCTCCAAACCCCCTGCAAGTGGGGGGAGAGGGTAGGGGGGGATCTCCCGAACCCTATACAAAAATCCCCGAGTCGCTAGGATGCTTAGTTACTAAGTTACAAGGGTCAGAAGATTTACAAAATGGCCGCCGAGCTGTCAAAACCTGGATTTGGCGACCAATATCTCCGGAACCAGATGTCGTAGACACTTCTAGTTTTTTCCAAGCAACTCGGCCTGACCTCTTCCACCCCCTAAAATAGGTTTCAGCCCGAAAAAATCTCAGGGCCCGAATCCGCCCGAAAATAGACCAGTCTTATAACCAAAGGGTCGCCCGTGCCCTGGCTGAAAACCAGGACTCCGTATGTCTAAGGGTTCCCGAGCTATACAAGATTTAAAATTTGAAGTAAAAAAAGTAAAATGGCCGAAAAGGATGAAGAACACTGTTTTAATTGATAGAGTGCCGCTGTTTGGGCTTAAACTAGGTGGAACCGAGTTAGAAGACCCGATTCTGATGTTACATTATAGTATTTCCTATTATTTTTGAATTTATTAAGAAAACAAACAAAAAAATCAATAACTCGAGAACCACCCAACACAAAGTCACAAATAAAAAGTTAAAATAAATGTAAAAACAAGACGCAATCAATACAGTAAAAAGAAATTTAAAATTTTGAAAACTGAAGGAACCGCCTCCTAAAAACAAATTTTCAGAAAGAAATTTACTGAAACGGCTGTAAAATTACTAATATTAACGGAAAAAATCCAATTTTTCGGATACACCTTCCCACAGTTAGCGCGCAAGTAACAATTTAAGAAAAAATATAGGTTGTCGCTTTAGATTTCCAGATACAACATGCCAAAGTTTTGAAATATTAATAGCTATAACTTAACTTCTATATATCCTAAAAATTTTCTGTTTAGTCCAAAAGTCTTCCAGTCACATCTTCTTCAACACTGCCAAGTTTGACGGTCGTAACTTGTCTCCTTCATGTACCTCGTTCCAGCCTTGACCGCGTGGCAAAATGGGTTTTTCAGGAATAGCTCCGCGGGGGCTCTCCCGAAAAATTCCAAACTCCTGTTGTAGATGCTACGGTCAACTCCTCACCAAACTATAAAAAGATTGAGTGGGGTCGTGCAGATGGTTTCCGAGATATGCGACTTTGTAGTTCGAAATTTCACAAAAAAATAACCTCACTTTTGGTTTTCACTTTGTAACTTATGTCACTGCAATCCAAATTTCACCAAACGTTCGCAAACGGATATATCTCCCTCTTACACACACAATGACACTTTTTTTATCAAAATCGGTGTACAATTGCCACTTTTATAAATTTTTAAGCGCGGAGCGCATACAAAAGCGATCTGATCACCACGAGAGGCGAAAGGGAACTGGGTTAGGTTAGGTTAGGTTAGGTTAGGTTAGGTTAGGCCCTAATTGGTTAGGGTCTCAGTCTGGGTTCCTCAGCATCAATGCCGAGACCTTGATTTTGCATTCTTTATTTGATCTGATATTGCAAAAAGCAGAACTTCTCCCTTTAGTCTTTTAATGTCGTTGTTGCTGGTATTACATTCTATTACATGGTACAAGCTCCCCTACTCCTCTCTCCTTATATTTCTTATTTATATTCTATTATCCTACTTGTATTTTCTTATATTTATGTGTGTATGTGTTTTAATGTATGTGTTATTATACTACTGAGACTATTACTATTCTTAATGGGTAGGTTTACATTTTATTCTAATCTTATTTATTTTCCTTCGCATACATTTTATATTTAACAGATGTTCACTTATCTATCTACTTTATACTATTTAGGTAATTCTATGGGTATACAATTATATTTAGTGCTTGGTTACAATGCCAGTTTTAATTAAGCTACATTACATCCTCAGGATATAAACTCAATTCCTTATTATGCTAACTATTATAATAATTGTAATTTTTTTTTTTTTTTTTTTTTTTTCATGTTTTTTATATGTATATGTTTTCTTTTTTGTCTGTTTGCGCGATGCTTTTTTTTTTTTTTTTTTATTCTAGGTTATAATTATATCGTATGTGCTATTTTATATGCTAATGATATATAATATACATACTTTGCGTATTCTATTTCTTAACTATGTGATTGCAGTTTGCATTTTTTGCGACACGACAGCTCTTTTGAGTGTAACAGCGTTCTGTGTCCTTCAGGAACAGTTTGCTTTTATCACCTGGAATGATTTCCCTTACTGTCGTATCGCAAACGCCCATTGTTCCTGCAGTGTACTTATTTCTATTTTGTGTAGTTGAGCAGGAGTAGGGGTTTCCATGTGTGTTTGTTCTTGTCATTTTTTCATGTCTAGTTCTTTGTCTCTGCTCTGTTGTGTGTGTTTTTTCCCCAGTGCCAGCTTTTGGCTATAGGTACGCCACCGAAGACCTCGCTATGCTGTCCCACTTTCTTTTTATTGGACATTCCAGGTCGAAGGCATTGTGCTCTGTCTTCTCAAGTTTGGCCAAGCTACAATTTTTACAGGTGGGGTTTTCACCGGTTTTAAATACTGCGCAATCCGCTCTCAGGTGGGGACCTGCACAGTGACTGCACAGGCTCTCCGCCGCCACACAATATTTCTTCCCGTGGCCAAACCCGAGGCACTTAGTGCACTGTATTAGTGGCGTTTGGTCTTTAACCGCTCTCTTCTGGAGATCTATATATATAGCGCCAGCTGTCACTAGGCACTTGTGGATCATGGGGGACACCTGGAGGACCACATGATTCTCTAATGGATTCCGAGCTTTTCTCCGGTATTTTACTTTGACCCTATAGTCATCGTCAGGGATGTCCCGCAGCAGCTGTGTATTCTGCTTTTTTAGTGCTTCAGTAATATCATCGTCACTGTTGTATGCGAGCACATCCCTGACGATGACCAAGGGATCCTTATTTTTTGCCTTTTGGGTCTGCAGTTCTGGCGATTCTCGAAGTTTCTCGGTCAACTTCGAGAGGTCGTCTTCCGTGCTACAGCTCAGGACCACTTTTTGATTCCTGGCTTTCCGGACTCTATCCACCCGAATTGCACCCTGTTTGGCGTCTACTATTTGCCGGATTTTGGTGAGTACCATCTCACTGGTGTCATATTCATCGGTGGAGGTTACTATCACCGAGTGGCCGGGTGGCGTCGTCGCCGCCGGTGCACTCGCGGGCAAGGATTTGCCCGCCAGTACATCGGCGTACGATCGCGCCCCCACTGATCTTATTTCCTCGATGACAGTAGTCTCCACTTCTTTCAGTCTACTGTAAAGCTCCCCCTTTGCTGGTTCTTTATCCCCTTCCTTCTCTAGCGCCTTGCTCAGTTCAAGTTGGCCAGCTTTGATCTCGTCTTGCTTGGATGAGATATTGTCCATGCTGTCCATCAATTCGTCCAAACTTTCCCTGAGGCGCTGGTCTCCATCGCCTCCTCTTTGGATTGCCAGCCTTAAATCCTTATGGAGGTCCGCTAACTCGGTCTCCCTTTGTTCAGCCAGTGACTTTTCCAGGTCAACGTTGGCCGCGTATAATCGCGTTACCTGGTCAAAAAGTGTTTGTAGGCAAGAGGTCACCTTATCCTTAATTGTGCCTTTTAGGTTGCCGGATAGCTCTAGTTGCCGTTTGGCTTCCTGAAAGCATTGCGTGGCGGTCAAGAGGGGGTTTTTTATGTCTTTGACATCGTCTCTACCGGCGCCTGCGCCGGACGTCCTGCCTTGTTGAGGCTTAACTGGGGGAGTCCTATGCATTGTACCGTGTAAATGCGGTAACGTTACAAAACTAGTCTGTAGGGTCTCAGATCTATTAAGTGTAGATATGTAAATAACAATCAAACCTAAATTTATATTTATAATCTAAGTCTACGTAGCCTTAATCTATACTTTAAGTGAGACAATAGTTTCACCTAATTTTTTGTCTCTACGTAGAGAACCAGTCATTCAATGTGCATGAGCACCTTTAGGTCAGGTACATAAATCCTAAACGAGGCTAAAACTCGATTATGTTTGGTCAATTAACAAATGTAGAGTCGAACTCTACACTGGCTCTACGTAGAGTCCCTACCTATATCTAAAAGAGTACCTCTCGACGAGCCCTCTTCAACGAGCCCAAACTCGGGGTGGTTAGCTACAAGGACTCCCGAGATATCCCGAATTGAAGTAACTGTCTCAACAGTTGAAGAAAGTTAAACTCGAGGATATCTCGGCAACCGTTGGCCCCAGATTCCCGTGCTTGGGCTCAATCGACAGGCCCCGTCGAGTTCTATCCAAAATAGCTATTTTCAGGACCTGAAATTTTCAGTTCCTGAAAACGCCTGAAAATGTTACAGACGTGTAAAGGGCGTCTCGTCTTTTACTATAGTCCAAACCCCAGCCCGCTACGACCATCCGTTGCGGAGCTACGAGGAAAATAAATTTAACAAGATGGCGGATGATCTGTCAAAGTGTAACTTTGATCGCCTATAACTCCGCTTCGGGCGGCCGCAGAGACTCCGGGTTTGAAGTGGACACGTTGGTTTGAGCTATACTTTCTCCTGAAAGCGCTTTCAGGGTCCAAAATTTTCAGCCGTCTGATTCCCCCGAATTCGGCGGGGTAGGTAAAGGGTGACCTCTAGAGTCCCTAGAAAAAACCCCCAATGTTCTACGACCAGTGGTTGCGGAGATATAAGTGATTGAAATTTCACAAAATGGCCGCCGAGCTGTCAAATTTTGACTTTGGCGCTTTATATCTCCGGATCCAGACGCCGCAGAGACTTCTAGTTTTTGGCAGGCTACTCTGCTTGACCTCGGCTATCCTCCGAAAGCGCTTTCAGCCTGAAAAATTTCAGGTCTATGAAATCGCCTGAAAATAGGTTCAACCTGAAGAAAAAGACTTGCTCTCACCTTTACAGAAAACCGCAAGTCTGTATGTCTAATCGTTTTGGAGATATCGGTATTTCAGTTTTGTGAAGCTAAAAACAAAATGGCCGAAAAAGTTGAAGAACCTTGTTTTAAGGGCTATAGTGCCACTGTTTGGGCTTAATTAAGATGGAAATAGGTTAGAGAACCTATTTCCGTTGTCTAAAAATGATTACTGTTATTAATTATTGATTTATTTGGAAAAATAGCAATAAATTTAATATCTCCAAAACTACGTAACATAAAATTACAAAAAATTTGTCTAAATTTATCTAAAATACAGATGGACAATCCCCAAGTATAATTTTTGAAAAACTTTGAAAATCTGCAAGAATAAATCAAAAATAACAATTTTTTCAAAAATTTTAGCCAAAATAGCCGTAACTTCACAATTTACGGCCAGAAAAATCTAAAATTTTGTAGACTTACTATATGAGCTAGCGCGCAACAGATGCGCTTTAGAAAAATATATGTCACCGATCTACTTTAAGAGATATAAGCATGCACAAATACAACACTTAATTATTAATAACTTTACTTGGGGGGCTCCTAAAATTATTCTGATTTCTTCAATAGTCTTCTGATGTTGTTCTCTTCAAATTTGCAAAATTTCGTAGTCGTAACTTGCCTCCTTCGGGTACCGCGTTTTTCTAAAACCGCATGTAGGTTTCAGTTTTTCATGAATATCTCGATGAGGGTAGTTAGGAGGAATCCAGAATAGATGTCAAACGATGCAGTTATAAGTTCTCCACCGAATGGTGGTAAATTTAGGTAAGATCAAATACCTCGTTCATAAATATTAAGCTTTTTGGTTGTAAACTATGTCAAAACATAACCTCACTTTCACTTATTCACAAATAACTTTTGTCACTGCAATCCAATTTTATCCAGCAAAACACCAATACACGAGGCGCTCTTTTCCGCACATAACAATATTTAAATCAAGGTAATACGTCAACAAATGCCACTCTGGCGAATTTTTAAGTGCGGAGCGCTACAAAAAAGATGTGTTCTCGGCAATGGGAGGCGAGCTACTGGTTAGGTTAGGTTAGGTTAGGTTAGGTTAGGTTAGGTTAGGTTAGGTTAGGTTAGGTTAGGTTAGGTTAGGTTAGGTTAGGTTAGGTTAGGTTAGGTTAGGTTAGGTTAGGTTAGGTTAGGTTAGGTTAGGTTAGGTTAGGTTAGGTTAGGTTAGGTTAGGTTAGGTTAGGTTAGGTTAGGTTAGGTTAGGTTAGGTTAGGTTAGGTTAGGTTAGGTTAGGTTAGGTTAGGTTAGGTTAGGTTAGGTTAGGTTAGGTTAGGTTAGGTTAGGTTAGGTTAGGTTAGGTTAGGTTAGGTTAGGTTAGGTTAGGTTAGGTTAGGTTAGGTTAGGTTAGGTTAGGTTAGGTTTTTTTTTTTTTTTTTTTTTTTTTTTTTTGGCAGGTAGGGGAAATCCTCATGGACACCTGGGAATGGAGGACCCAGGTAGTGCCGGACTCTTACCGACTAAAACCTTCTACCTGCCATGCTAATTTTACCCATCGACGTGACGGTCGATGCCCTTGTTATTGGATAATTATAATTTTATCCGATGTATTGTATTTACCAATGGGTTTGTGGTTTTTCCGCTTATCTCTATGTTACTATACTAGTACCTATGTTTTCCGTTCCATTATCTTAAAACTAAATTATGTTTAGATTAATAGAATTTTTTATTATATTTAAATGTTTTTTTTTTTTTTTTTATATATATGTATATATATATATATATCTTTTTTTTTTTTTTTTTTTTTTTTTTATCCTTTTTGCGCTTTATCTTTTTGTTTTCTTAATTTTAGTTTCTTACTCTATAATTTATATGTTTTTCTATATATTTAACAAAATATATTACTAACATAATTTCCTTATACTATCTTATTTCTATTTATTGCATCCTCTGCGATCCGACAGCAGTAGTCCATAAAAGCCGATCTTGTGTCTTTACTTGATACGATTTTGCTGAGACTTGATGCCGCCATTGCCACACCAAATCTCATTTCAAAATCGTATCTTTTTCTTGTGTATTGTGGACATTCTAGTATTAAATGGATGATCGATTCTTCTACTGTCGGGTCGCAGACGCAAGCGGGATCACTTTTACATTTAAATCTATAGAGGTAAGCGGAGAAACCACCGTGACCCGTCAAAACTTGTGTTAAAATGTAATTAATATTTAATGATGTTACAATTTTGTACGCGCTCCGTATATCCGGCAAAAACAATTTTGTCACCGATGCCGTTGTACCACTACTATATCTCTCCTGCCACGTTTGTAGTGAGTGTTCGCGTATACATCGCTTTGCGAAGGAAATTGGGTATTTGCTATAGTCTGCAGCTGTTTTTTTATATAGTGCGGCTTCCTTTGCTAGTTGGTCCGCTCGCTCGTTTCCTATCGTGCCAATGTGCGCTTTAATCCAGAACATTTCAAGCTTTTTGTTCTGTTTGACAATGCTGTTTATATTTTTCTTAATTCGGCATGCTAGTGGATGAGTGTCATTTTGTCTGCTTAGTAGGTCCAAAGCCGATCTCGAGTCACTCATTATGCTGATCTTCTGGGCCTTCGTTGTTTTGGCTATTTCCACGGCTCTGTCCAGAGCCAGTAGCTCCGCCTGAAATACTGAGCAGTATGCCTCCAATTTTAGCTTTGTTTTCGCTGTCTCTATTCCCCCTTTCCAACAGGACACCGCTGCTCCCACCTTCCCTTCAATTTTGCTGCCGTCGGTATATATGCAAAGTTCTTCGTCGTCACTTTTAAGGTCGTCTATGTTTTTTAAGCAACTATAGCTTACTTCTGTTCTTTCGGAGGGATGAGGAGCTGTTAGGAAGTTTACTTTTGTCTCTATCTCCCTGTCCGACGGCAGCATATCTATGGGTTCGCCACGCGTGGCTCTATAAAGGGCAGCCGCTTCACCTACGCGTAGGTCCAGCGGAATAAGCCCGGCCAGAACAAGTGCTGCGTTTAAGGAAACCGTGCGATAAGATCTGCATATTTTTTGGGCGAACCCCCGCTGTACCGTATCTAGTAGTTTCCTCGTTGATACCCTTTCTACTGATTTAGCCCATACGCTGGATGCATACAGAATAATAGGCTCAATTACTGCCACGTAAATGGTTCGAATAATTTCTGGGTTTAGTCCCCACGACGCTCTTGCCGTTTTTGCCAGTTGCTTGTAAATGTTGGTCGCTTTCTTACAGGTCTGTACAACGTGGCTCTTGTAGCTCAATTTGTTGTCTATTGTTAATCCTAGTAATTTGATTTCTTTAACCGCATTAATTTTGATCCCGCCCATTCTAATGTCAGGTTCCTCGTATTTAAGTTTGTTTGTAATTAGCATCAGATTGGTTTTGTGTGCTGCAAATTTAAGTTTATTTCGTTTTCCCCAGTTATTTATTTCATCTAAAATTTTACAAGAGTCACGCTGCACTGACTCGGAATTCTTGCCGGAGACGACCAACACCACGTCATCGGCAAAAGCTTGGCAGTATATATTCTTCCTGCCCTCCAGCATCTTCAGCAATGGATCCAGCAACAGGTTCCAAAAAGTCGGCCCCGCTATAGAGCCCTGTACACAACCTTTACTAGTGGAGACCTCGCAAGTCTCCCCCGCATAACCAACCTTCACCTTCCTGTCCTCTAGGTAGCTGTATACCATCCTCAGCAGGTTAGACGGACACGCCTTCCTCTGTAGTTGGTCCTTGATTGCTGGCCACCACGCGCTGTCGAATGCTCCTTCAATGTCCAAGGAGACTAAGGCTACCAAGTCTTTATCTTTGATCCTCTCTTTTATATGTTTTGTCAGGTCAAAGAGGGCATCTTGTGTGCTTCGCTGCGGTGTAAACCCATACTGCCTTTTGCTGGACTTGGGGAGTAGATGCCATCGCAGTCTTATTACCAGCATCTTCTCTAGTATTTTTCCTAGTATAGACAGCAGACCGATCGGGCGGTATGATTTAGCTTGCGTATAGTCCGCTTTGCCTGGCTTTCTAAGAATAATGACCGCTGCTGTTTTCCATAAATTTGGAAAATATCCTAGTTTCAAACATTGATTGCTTATGGAATGGAATACATCGACGTTAGCTCCAACGGCTTCTGCGCAGATATCTGCTGTAAAGCCGTCTGGGCCGGGCGCTTTTTTTGGGTTAAAAGTTTTGACAACATTTCTAATTTCTGATTTGGTGAATGACGGATCGCTGCTGCCCTCTTTGTTAGCATATGTTTCCACTTCTGCCCTTATTTTAGCTTGGTCCTGTGTGTCTTCTTCTTTGTTGTCCTCCGGGTAGAATGTTCTTGCTAACAGGTTTACTGATTCCTGAGGGCCTAACAGTTTTCCGTCGTCCACCAACATAACATCGTCCGCCCATTTGCGTGACTTATTTATAACTCGATATATTCCATCCCATAAACTCTCTTTCTCTTGTTTGCTGCAAAAGTCTTTCCAGCTGGTGGTCTGGGCGACTTCGCAAGCTTCATCATACGTTTTCTTAGCGGTGAGGTAGGTCTCTATGACGTGTTTCCTTCTGCTTTCAGCTGCGTTTCTTATCCTTCTTTTTTTAGTCGTCATATCTTTCTTCAGTTTCTCCACTTCCTCCGACCACCATGGCACGCGGTATTTCTTTAGCTTTTGTGACTTTTTAGGTATTAGTTCCTCACATGTTTTAGTAATTGTGTTTGAGTATTTTTCCGCTATTTCTTCTAGTTTTTGTTTCGTTTCGACTTTTTCTATATTTTCTACAGTTATTCCTTCTTGTTCCAATTTTGTCCTAAGTACCTTCCTAAATATTTCCCATTTTACTTTTTTCGTGTTGTAAATCCTGGTGGTCTGTTGTTTCTTTTGGTCTAGTTTTCTAAATTGCACTTCAAATGTGATTGCATTATGGTCGGAGCTAGTGATTTCCTTATCAACTTTCCAGTTCTCTATGTGCCGCAGCAACTCCATGTTGCATGCGGTTACATCGACTCTGCTCTTGAAAAGCTTTCCTCCTCTAATTGTCTCAAATGTAGGCTCGTCTCCCTCATTTAAAATGTGTAGATCAAGCTCGTCCAGGAATGAGGCCAATTCTCTCCCCCGATGATTTTCCGATGTACTGCCCCACCACGTACTCCAAGCATTCACATCACCTCCTATTGCAAAATGGGCTTCTCCATACTTTTCATGGATCTTCTGCAAATGACTCAGGTACGGCTCTAGTGGTTTATCCTCCTCGAAATAGACCGACACCAACACTAGCAGTTTTGTGGACGATCTTAGCGTAACAACAGCGATGTTGTTTGTTGTTAGCAAAGTATCTTCACATACTTTTAAATCGTCATCGAAGATCAATATTGCCGCTTTTGTTGGTCCCCCTCCGTCCCGAAGAGCCTGATAAATTCTCACTCCTGAAAATGCCCTAATTCTTCCATCCGCATTCACATAAGGTTCCTGAACTAGAGCTCCACATACCTTTCTCTTGATACTCTCCTGCACTAGCTCCTGAAGTGCCAATCTTTTCCTTTGTAGATTTGCTTGGATGAAACTGTATTTTTGCCCCTGAACCACCTCTGCTAGCAATGATATACTACCGCTGCTCTGGCTATTTTGTCCCATCGTTTTCTGATTGGGCATATGGCATCAAAAGCGTTGTGATCATCTCTTTCTAGCTTGGCTAGGTGACAGTTTCGGCATTTCGGTTTGTTCCCTAGAGTGCTTTCTTCACATTCTGCCCTCAAGTGAGGACCTGCGCAGTGACTGCACAGACTTTCCACCTGTGTGCAGTACTTCTTTCCATGTCCAAAACCAAGGCATCTCGTGCACTGAATCAGCGGTGATTGGTCATACACCGCCCTCTTTTGAAGGTCGATGTAAACCGCCCCCGCTGTAGTCAGGCACGAGTGTACCTTGGGAGACACCTGTAGGATAACATGATTTTCATGAGGGTTCCGAGCTCGTCGTCTGTACCGCACTGTCACTCTATATTCCATCTTAGGAATGTCGCCAAGTATTCTACTGTTTTGTTTTTGAATAGCGTTTACTATGTCCTCGTCCGTATTATATGACAATACATCTCTGATGATAACCAAGGGGTCCTTGTTCACTGCCTTTTTGGATTGCAGCTTGTCAGAATCTTCTAGCTTTTTAGTTAACTTGGCCAGTTCTTCTTCAGTGCTACAACTTAGGATAACCTTCTTGTTCTTCGCTTTTCTAACCCGCTCAACATGGACGCCCCCCTCTTTCGCGTCCACGACTTTGCGTATTTCCGTTAGTACAATGTCACTTGTGTCCTCCTCGTTTATGGATGTCACAATCACCGAATGGGCCGGGGGAGTCTCCCCCTCCGATGTATTGGCAGGCGTTGGTTTTCCCGCCAGCACCTCGGCATATGAGCGTATCCCAATCGTCCTTAATTCTTCAATGATTGTGGCCTCCACCTGCTTAAGGCGGCCACAGATGGCTTCGCTTTCTATTGGCGAATCGGTTCCATTGTGTCTCGTTTCGCTGATCTTTGTTTCCAGCTCTATCAGCTTTCCCTTCATCTCTCCTATCTTTTCGATCTCTTTCTGGCTTGTTAGCATCATAGCATCATGCATTTTGCTTTGATTATCAACTAGACTGCTCATGGTTTCCCTTATCTCGACAATCTCTGTCTTCATTACTCCCTCTTGTGACTTTGCGTTCTGTAGGAACTCCTTTAGTTCATTTTGGAGGGTAGTAATCTCAGACTCTCTATTTTCTTTGGTTTGGTTTCTGAGCTCCAAATTTGATGTGTAGAGTTGCGTAACCTGATCATAAAGAGCAGTAGCGCACTTTCCAACAGTCTCCTTGATGGAGTTCTTGAGGTTTCCAGACAAGTCCAACTGCTTCCTGAGTTCTTTTATATGCTTTGTTGCTATATCTAGGACACTCATGGTTGTCATAGTCTGTTCAGTTATTGGGTTAGGTTAGGTCAGGTCAGGTCAGGTCAGGTCAGGTCACGTTACGTTACGTTACGTTACGTTACGTTACGTTACGTTACGTTACGTTACGTTACGTTAGGTTAGGTTAGGTTAGGTTAGGTTTTTTTTTTTTTTTTTTTTTTTTTTAAAGTATTTATTAATTTCCATAGACATAGTTGTCCATGCTTTTGTTAGAGTATTTTTTAATTATAAAGTTCTTTTATTTTCTTCTACACTAAGCATCTTTTAGTGCTACAGAAGGTCAAAGATTAAATATAAAATAATAATATTATAAAATTTGTTAGATACATGCTTAAATACAAAATAAATTTAAAGAATAGATATCAGAGATACATGCTTCATGCATATTTTTTTTTTTTTTTTTTTTTTTTTATAGAATATTTTAAACAGCAGTTATGGCTGTATTTGTCTTTTCTCTTGGTTCTTATACATGTATAATTCTTTTTTTTTTTTTTTTTTTTTTTTTTTTTATTTATTAATATAATCGGTCACTGATATAAGTTGAAACAGACAATGCTTACTCTACGTACAGCTATAGCCACATTGTTTTTGTTTTGGTAATTTTTTTTTTTTTTTTTTTTTTTTTTTACAACCAGGTTGCTATGGGTTATTCAGGGTAGTCGCTTCCGATGTATGGCAATTGGTTTCTGTCCCCTATCAGAATGACTTCCTCAGCCCCCGTCAGTTGAATAGCCATCACTATAGCTCCGAAATGGTTCATGAGAGCCTCGTCGACCATAATGCGCTTGCACTTTTTCTTACCTGACTCTGATAAACCATTTACGAGGAGTGACGCTAGAGTTCGAACACAGGACTTTGCGTCATTTCCCATACGATGGGAAAGCTTTTCTCTAAGATCTTCAGCCGCCTCTGTGGTTGTGGTGACTACTAGGTCTTCACCTATTTCGAAGCGCTTTACAACCCATGTGGTTTTCCCGCATCCGGGGACTCCGTTGACCCATGTAATTTTTGGCATCACCCACGAATCAAAGGCTTTGCTATCTTCGAGGTTTTCTACGATGGCGTTTACCATTTTTAAAACTCTGTCATCCAGCATCACCTTTGTGCATCGGGCAGTGACAACTATCGGGTCACACGGTGGAGTGGTAAATGTTATCCGACGGGTTCGCTTTGCTTCCTCCTCGTCCACGTCAATGAATCCACTGGTCGCGCTGTACGCCGCCATATGATGACACATTTCTTTCCCGTGTAAGACTTGGGATGTGTCGTTGTTATACACGGTGGCCTCTGATTCCTCGAGTCTCATTTTGAGCATCCACTGACTACCCAGGAGATAGGATTGCATGATGTTTTTGCACGTTGTTAGGCTAACTTCCTTCGTAGCCTTGGTGATTGCGACAAACTCGAGGAAAGCGTTGACCATATGGTCCAAGGGCGTAGACGCTTTTCTGAAACTCGGCGGCCGGACCTGTACCCCGGATTCTCCTACACGGATTGTTGGGCGTTGTGATGTTTGGCCCTCGGGCTGTTGCTTGGTGGTGGATTGGTTGTGGGTGTCTTCTTCCAACCGCGCCGTCTCTGTCTTCTGTGTCTTAGTTGTTTTAGAAGTCCCTAATACTGACGTTTTTATAGTCCTTATTAGGGCACTGAAGCGGTTCTTAGTTTTGGACTTTTCCTTAGCGGCGGCTTGCTTCTGCTCTTTCTCCTGAGCTGTTCTTTGTTGAAGGAGTTCGGATCCGCTAAGTGCTTCTGGATTTACTATGGGGTGTCCCCAGGTGTCGATGGGGTTGGCTGCTGCTGAAGAGCCGGGCTTTTGTGTATTTAGGAAACTAAGGTTTGCACCTCTATCCTCGTATACAATGACCTCGTGATGTTCCGAGGCGTTGATACACCCGACGTAGTCTGCAGCTTTACATGGCTCAAACCCTACCACCATAGCATCCACACTTATTATGCGGGGTGTGACTGCGGCACTGCTGCCTTCCCTTCCAATACTGGTAAGCACGGAGCACGCCTGAGCAAACTGGGTTTCATCAGTACTTCCCTCGAATAGCGCAATCGTTTTATTATGCGATCGCACCAGACGACATTTGTTACTGGCAACCTCTATCTCTGGAAGCGCATTGAATGTTCTGCGCTTCATGCTCGTTTTAAAAGTACTTCCATTCAGAAGGACGGCGAGGCCAGGTGAAATCGTCACTCTATTCCGAGCCATGGCGCTGCAGAAGCTTATACCCAGCCGTTCGGAATTATTGTCCATGAACAGGACCACTGCTCTAGTACTAATTCCCGGTGTTCCCAACTCCCCATACTGTAACAGTTGATTTGTTGTGGTTTGGTGTGGGACGAGAATAGGGCTCACGGCGCGTGGGAATGTGACTTGGGTCGCCGTTGTTGCCGTACCAGGGGTGATGGTGCTGTTTCTGGCAACTGCTGTTTTAAAAATTGACGCAATGTAATCCAACAGATGCGGCCTTTTGATCTCATCAGCTAAAACTCTGTGAAGCCCTGCCTTTGTTAGATTTGTGTTTATGCGGTTTTGTAAGTCATGTCGAGCTGCCAGAAAACGGGGGCAGTCTAAGATTATATGCCATACAGACTCAATGACGTCCGGTTCACACTCACATTCGGGGCTGTCTTTCAACTTAAACCGATGTAAATATTCCGCTATACCTCCATGTCCTGTCAGAGCTTGCACTAGAATGGGCGTCGGCTTTATCTTCCTTACTATCCGGAATGCTTCATTTACATCCGGAAAGAAGGTTTTTGTGACCGATCCTGTGCTGGAGGTTTCGTATCTGTCCTGCCATTTCCGAACAGATTCCTCGCGGATCTTTCTCTTGACATAGGACAGAGGTATTTTGTCATAGTCTGAGGTGGCGTCTGCTCTCAAGGCCGCCGTCTTCGCAAGCTCGTCCGCGCGCTCATTCCCGACGGTTCCTACATGTGCCCTCAGCCAAAATAAGCGAACTTTCCTCTTCTCTGTTTTGAGTTCTCGCACGCTTTCTAGGATAGAATTGGCAAGGGGGTGAGTCACTTTGGGGTTGCTCAGGAGATCCAATGATGATCTAGAGTCACTCATGATGTTGACAACAGAGCGACCACTTTCCTTCACCATCTCCATTGCCTTGTGCAGTGCGAATAACTCAGACTGAAATACAGTGCAAGACGGATCCAGACTATACATTGAAAACGACGTTTCCTTTCCCTGTTCCCACCATGATAGGGCTGCGCCAACTTTGCCTTCTATCTTGCTGCCATCGGTGAAAATCTGTGGCCCGCAGATGTGGTGGGCTTCAAGGGTTCCGGGATTCGTGTCTTCCAGGAGCTCGTATTCCGGCGCCAAGAACGCCGATGGATGGGGAAGGTTTAGTTGATTTACCTTCTGTTCGAGCTCCCTTTTAGGTGGTAGATAGTCTTTTGTGAGGTTTTTCTTAATTTTATATAGGCTGGAGGCTTCCTGTATCCTCAAGTCCAGCGGGAGCAAACCCGACAGGACTAGAGCCGACGTGAGTGAGGCCGTTCGATACGCCTTGCAGATCTTCTGCGCGAATCCTCTTTGTAAGGTGTTTAGTTGGTCTTTGACCATTTGCAGCTCCGTGGCTGAGGACCACGCACTTGCGGCGTACATGACTATAGGTTCAATAACCGCTGTGTACATTGTTCTGATAATTTCTCCGTTCAGGCCCCAGGTTACTTTCGCTGCACATGCCAGCTGTTTGTATATGTCCATGGCTTTCTTGCAAACGGCGGCAATGTGTGGCCTGAACGTTAGTCTGCTATCAATAATGAGACCCAAAAGTTTTATTTCGTCAACTAGGTCGAGACGACGTCCCGACATGTAGAGTTGCGGGGACTCGTATTTTAGCTTTTTCGTTAGTAGCATCACGTTGGTTTTGTGAGCTGCGAAGTTTAGCTTATTTTGGAGTCCCCATTTGACCACAGTACCAAGAGTGTTGCTGACGGCCTGTTCCAGCTCGTCAATCTTTTGCCCAGAGAAAACCAATACCACATCATCCGCGAAAGCCTGACAGTACACGCCCTCACCGGTGAGTTTCTGCAACAGAGGATCAAGGATGATGTTCCAAAAGGTTGGTCCGCCGATGGAACCCTGAACACAACCCTTCGTAGTTTCCTTCTCACTTGTCGCTCCGGCATAATTGACCTTGATCTTGCGGTCGCTTAGGTACGAGTCTGTCAGTGCGTATAGGTTTCTTGGACACTTTTTGTTAATTAATTGATGTTTTAATGCTGGCCACCACGCGTTGTCGAAGGCCCCCTCTATGTCCAGGGAGACTAGAAGGACGATCTTTTTATCGTTCACTTCCTCCCGAATATGTTTTACGAGGTCAAAGAGGGCGTCCTCGGTCCCGCGCTGCGGCATGAAGCCGTACTGCTGTTTATTGAGAGTTGGAAAAATATGCCACTGTATGCGGCCCACCAAAAGCTTCTCGACTATCTTTCCAAGAACTGGCAGCAGACCGATTGGTCTGTAGGATTTTGGATGGGTGTAATCCTCTTTTCCTGGCTTCCGTATAATGACTACGTGGGCCAACTTCCACTGCCTGGGAAAGTACGCGAGAGACAGGCACTTATTTGCCAAAGCCAAAAACACCTTCCTGTCGGTTTGGATGGCCACGGTGCAAATATCTGCCGTCAATCCGTCATGACCGGGGGCTTTCTTAGGGTTTAATGCCCTAAGAACTAGATCCAGTTCTGCTGTTGTAAATGGTGGATCGTCCCCCGGCAAGTCTGCGAACTCAGTTGGTCTGCCTCCCGTCAGTTGCCGGAGCCGAGTGTGGTACGGATGATCGGTCGATTCGGAATCGTTGGGATAGAAGGTTTCTGCCAGGAGCCCCGCTGATTGTTCTGGGCTTAGAGTTGTGGAATTTACACTTCTCAGGAGTAAGTCTTCCTGTCTCTTGGCTGTCCTTCTAATGACCCTATAGACACCGTCCCACATGCTTTCCTTTTCTTGTGTGGTGCAGAAAGTTTTCCAACTCTCAGTCTGAGCTTGCTCAGCTTTTGTTTGGTAATCCTTTTTAGCCATCAGATACTCATCGATGACCAGCTGTCTTCTGGTGGGGGCTGCGTTCCTTATTCTTCTCTTTTTCTTTAGTACCTCTCTCTTAAGATCCTCTAAATGTTTGGACCACCATGGAGGTCTTCCGTCTTTTCTCCATTGTCCAACTCTAGGAATAGCCTTATCACACGCTTCTTGAATTGCTTGTGTATAAGCAGTTATTTTGGCTTCCAAATCTTTAGGTGTCTTCAACGTCTCAACGGTTTCGGGTGTTATGTTGTATGTTGAGAGGAGAGCTCTGAAATAGGATCTAAAGTCCGACCAGTTGGCCTTCTTTGTGTTGTATCTGCGTGTTGATGAGGACGGAATAGGTTCCAGCGTCGCTTCAAGGCACAGATCAAATGTTATGGCATTGTGGTCTGATGTGATCAAACTTCTGTCAACCCTCCAGTTCTCTATGACTCCCAGCAGTGACTCGCTGCAAGCGGTGACGTCGACTATACTGGTACAGAGTCTTTCTCTCCTGTACGTTTCGAACGTTGGCGTATCTCCTGTGTTTAAGATTTGTAAATCCATGTCATTAAGGAAGGTACTATATGCTGCTCCTCTTGCATCTTCAACGCTGCTCCCCCACCATTGACTCCACGCGTTGACGTCACCCGCTACGATCAGATTATTTGTGTCCAGCTTGTTGCAGACCGCACGAGTCCTCGCCAAGTACGGTTCTATGTCCTGATCTCCCTCGTAATATACTGATACCACTCCTAGCTTCAGTTTTCCCGCTACCAACAGGACAGCCGCCTCCGTCTCAGTCACCAACTGGGGGTCATGTATTACCTCCAAGCGGTCACTGAAGATTATTATAGCGGTCTTCACTGGTTTCTGGCGATTTAGGGAGCACTGTATGACTCGAGTTCCAGGATATTGTTTAAGAATGCCTGTCCTTCCCACGTAGGGCTCTTGGACCAAGGCTACAGATATACCCTTCTCTCTCGCCACCTGAAGTAGCTCAGCTGTTGCTAGTTTGGAGCGTTGCAGGTTTGCTTGGATGATGTGCAGCCTACTTGTATCACGAGGGGTGTTGCTTGTGGCCTCCTGGTCGCCCTTAGCAATAGGACACACGAGCCCGCGCTATGGCATCCCACTTCTGCCGTTCTCGACACTCAATGCTAAATGCGTTGTGTGCGACGTCACGGTTCTCTCCTTGAGCTTTAACGCAGTTTCTGCACTTGGGGGGTAGTCCCTCCTGCCTACTTGGACATTTTTCCCAGAGGTGAGGATCCCCGCAGTAACTGCACAGATCGTTCTTATCCTTGCATAGAGCCTTTGTATGACCGAATCCCAAACACTTTGTGCACTGCACCATTGGGGACTGGTCAACCACTTGGACTCTCTGTAGGCCAACATAAACTCTGCCTGCGTCGACAAAGCGTTTGTGTATCTCTGGGGAGAGTTCCAAGACCGGATGGCATTCGTGAGGATTTCGGGCTTTTTTGCGATAGCGGACTCGAATTGTACTTTCCTTCATATCGACTCCATGTAATAAGTGCTTATTTTGCACGATGACATGCTCAACAATCTCTGCGTCAGTATGATAGGAGAGCACATCCTTCATTCTTGCGAGTGGGTTGCTAGCTTTGGCAATCTCTGCTTTGAGAGTCTTGTCCAATTTAACCCTATCTCTGACAAGTTTTAGGTCTTCTTTAGTATTGCAGCTCAGAATGACCTTCTGGTTCTTTGCCTTTCTCACCCTGTCCACTTTTGCCCCTGTATTTTTGAGGTCTAGTACTTTTCTAATCGTCTCTATCACTTTTTCACCGGTTTTCCCAGGGTCCGTTGATGAGACGATCAGAGTATGGTTAGGATTCGGTGTTGGAGGTTTAGCTGAAATCCGCGCATAAGAAGGTGGTTTTGTCTTGGCTTGCACCATTTCTGCCTTTGCTATTTCTGCGCCTAAATTGAGAACGGCTGCTGGCGGTTGCTCTTGCTGTTTGAGCTTCCTCATTGTGCGTAACTCGGATGAAACAGCTTCCAGGCGTTCAGTGATAGGTTGAAGGTGCTCCTTCAGCTGCTCGCTAGACTGCTGCTGGTTTGCGGGTAACGTAGATAGTTTGGTAGTCATATTGTTATTTATATCCTTACCTATTTTGTCTATTGTGGTCTTAAGTTCGTCGAGACCCAATTCTATGCTGGAAGAGTCCGAATGTGAAGGTGGTGACGGCTGTGTTTTAATAAGGTCTAAGGTTTTTAATGTTGTGTCCTTTACTTCAGAGGTTGATATTCGCGTCTCTTCAAAGTCCCTTCTCATTGTGTCCAATTGATTGGAAATTGTACTTAGTGAAGAGTGGAGCCTTGAGAGATCGCTGTGTGTGACCCCTGAAGTTTTTCCTACTGCACCCTCTTGGCGATGTTGCGTCGGTCTGTCTGCTAGTGTCTTAATACACATGCTTTGTTCCGACACCGACTTTAATATGTCCTTTATCTGCTTATGGGGTTCGGTCGTCTCAAATTCCAACCAACCTCTTACGGCCTGCGTCTCCTTCAAGGTAGATGTAACATCGGCTCTGACATGACTCAGCTCAGAGATTATGTTGTTAGTTATCTCCGTTATTTTCTTATTATGAGCTCGCTCTACGCGCACTAGTTCCTGCGCGTTCCTGGAGCGTTCCTTTTCCAAGTTGAACTTGTGTCTGGATCGGGAGTCAGATAATGCCAGAACCGTTTCATACATCGACTGCAGGCATTCTAGGGCTATAGATTTGCATTCCCTCTTCATATTGCCTGCGTTCTCTATTGCCTCCTTTCCCTTTTGAAGAAGATCGTTGGCATGTTTTGTGGCCATATCCATTTCGACACCAGGCCGCCTTGTTGACGAGAATATCATGCTCTGCCGCCCGACCCGCGGCAGTTCGGACGTTGCCGAGTCGGACGCC